>JBAMYA010006859.1:0-17957 GCA_037176975.1 Arrhamphus sclerolepis | reverse complement strand
GTATATATGTGTATATATATATATGTGTGTGTGCATGTGTATATATAATATATATATAATAAACACATACATGTTGTATTAGGGAGCCCCAGAGGAACATTGTGCTATTTGGGAGTGTTGGAGATTCATGCTTCAGGCTTAAACTTGTTTACTCCAGTTAAAGCTAAACAGAAGTGAACAATGACAAACAGGATCTTTTCCAGTCTCCTCCAAAACCTCAGCAAGTTAGAAAAGCCAAGAAATGTAGATGGCGTTTACTTGTCCCCTGTGTTTCCCCAGAGTCTAATGTTTCAGATGGTTCAGTTAACAACAAGTTCTTCTCATCTTCTGCCCCATTTTAAAGGAACAGAGATGCAGTTCAGAAGACAAGAAAAATATTTGCTGTTATCTATCTCGTTCCAGACATCAACGAGTGCCAGTCTTCACCTTGTGCTCTCGGCTCAACCTGCATTGATGAAATCAACAGTTACCGCTGCGTGTGTCCTCCGGGAAGAACCGGCCCCCACTGCAAAGACGGTAATACCGACTTTCTGCAAATGATTGGGTTGTAATTTACACATTTTGCTCTACTTGGATTTGTTTCACGTACCTGAGGAGGTTGTAGTCCCTTTGTTCACAAATGCACTTGTTTCTACATCCAACAGCTGTGGCTTGTAGCTCCTGAAACAAATGCTGAAGGGACTGAATAAAATCTAGGGACAAGCGAGATAAATCAGCCGTGTCGATGCTGAAATAAATTTTTTAGTGCAGCAGCTCGATTCTGAGCTCAGACCGTCTGTGCACGGAGTTGATGCAGACGACATCCAAGTGGCTGTCCAACACCGTTTCCACATTTCACATCTTAAGTATTCACTACTTACAGAAACAAGGTGTAGCAACCGGTGTAGCTGCAGGTCTAACAAATTACAAATTTGTCGGGAATTACTCATCGTAGCTCGTCACAGTTCTTCAAATAATCTGCCAGGTCAGGTTACAGCAGATGTGAAGCCTCCATCAAACCACTGAGAGAAACTGCCGACACGCAGACCCCGAAATGGTGAACGTTTTCTAGATTAATTACAAAATCTTATGTTACTGTAAGCCACAGAGACTTCATTTTCATCCTTATCGTAGACTGACAGAGTTAAAAACTTGGATCCACTAGGTTGAAGCTTTCCATGAATGTCCATTATTCATCCACAGTCCTTTTTTGGTCTAAAAACAAGTCTCTGTTTTATCATCATCTTGTTGGTTTTAATCCATGTAGAATGGGAGTTTATTCTACCCACATGTGTAGACTGCACTCTCGCAACAGGCTCGATCTGCGTTGCGTCACTTTTTTTTTAGGGGAGTTTTGCAGTATTCTGAAAGGAGCATCTGGACCCTAAAACGGGTGCAGTTTGCATCACACAGAGCTTGCGCAAACTTGGATGCAGAAACCATGAATTATCCTTACGTAAAAGATTTTTGCGGTTCAGAGCTGACTGTGCTTTGATGGTTTTGTGCTCCAGTGGCAGGGAGGCCCTGCATGCGTGGAGGAGTGGTAGCGTTGGATGGAAGCAGGTGGGACGATGACTGTAACAGCTGCCACTGTCACAACGGGAAAGTCACCTGCTCTAAGGTACACATTTTTATCACATTTTTAGCACATTTTATCTGCTTTTTGCATGCAAACAATATGGTTACAGTCGAGACATTTTTCTCAAGTCGCCTCTATGATAATATTGGTATAATAGATTGATTTAAATGCTAATAACCCACAGCACTAATAAACACAACGAGATAAAAATATGAAAAGTGCAGTCGGCAAGTTTCAAACAAAAACATGGAAATACTGATGAAAATGAAGTGGGTTGTAAATGGTTTAGACATTACCAGTAAACAAGGTTGATTAAGCATTGTCATAGTTATAATTTATATCCTGTTCAAAGTATATTTTATATATTTTGAATATGAAAATATTGAAAATGTGTTTAAAATGTTATCACTTTATAAACATTTTATAGTAGGATATTTATTTTTTATTTCATATACGAAACGGATTCAACCAACAGCACATGTCCATGATTTATGAGAATTATGGGAATTACTGTTTGTCTTCTTCAGTTAATACCTGTACAGGATACCGCACTTAATTTCCAGAATGGCCTCTGAGGACTTTTTTTTGAAGGGCAGAACTAGTTTTTATCTGTTTTTCTTCTTTAATGATGAACCCTTGTAAGAAACTGCAGAGCTGCTTAAACTGTGTCCATGAAATGAAGCTAGCTTAAAGTTGTCCAAGTACGTGAGAACTAAATTAGAAACGTGATATAAAGAAATGGTGCAGGATATAAACTAAACAGTTCAAAATGTTAAAGATAATACTGAAAATTTATCTTTTTTTTTTTTTCTTTCAAATCTCTGGCAGCTTTGGTGTGGACCAAAACCTTGCAGCCTCCACGGTAGGAATCGCAGTGCAGAGTGTCAGGCAGGCCAGAGTTGTGTCGCTATACGAGACGAGCACTGCTTCGTCAAACCCTGCTCCAGCCAGGGAGAGTGCTGGAGCACCACCCAGCAGACAAGAGCCTTACCTAGGTGTCACCCCAACAGCAGCTGCGTCAACATCACCTTCACCTTCAACAAGGATGTCATGACAAAGGTCTTTTTATTTGTCGTTCTTACATCTCTTGGTTTGGAGTTTCATACTATGAAACATTGCTTAATAATATCCCCATCATGCCGAGCAAATGTTTGTGGCAGTTTGCAACACAAACTATTTGACATGTTGTAGTTGCTGATGTTCTTTCACTGTTGCCACTGCAGGGTTTGACAGTGGAGCAGGTCTGTCGTGAGCTCAGAAGCCTCTACGTTCTCCACAACCTGTCTTTTGATTCCTTCGTGTCAATGACCTGCAATCCATCACTCAGGACCAGCAACGAGATTCATGTCGCCATTGTAAGTATTATACATTTAAAAAAAAACTTTCCTCACATCACCCAAACTTCAACTCAAAGTTAAACCAGGAGTTTTTTTTTTTTTTTCTTTTTCTCAAAAAAGAAAAAAGTAAATCGACCAACCTGCTGTCAAAGCCACCGCTGAAAAGGCAGTAGATTTTATATAGTTATTTTGTTTTGTTCAGTCTCCCTGTGGCATGTGTCAGTCAACAGATGACCATAGAAGAGGTCTGGCTTTCATCAAGGAAATCACAGACAGGATCATGGATGTGGTCAGCAAAAGGAGCGCCAACAGCAGCATCATCAGCGCCATCGTGGAGGTTCGCATACAGAGACGACAGAGCCAAACAGCCAATGGTGAGCCGCAGCAGGTTATGAGAATGGGAAGGATATCAGTGACTATATTTCTCCCCTATATTTGTGGATAAAAGTTTATTTGCTACCTTGGCAATGATCATGTGGTCCTAACTCAAAGTCATCTTAGTAGCCTTTTTTTGATGATAGCCAGCTTATAAAACAGTGGATTGTTTTTCCCCATATATGACCTCAGCCAGTGTTTCCAGAGATGATGAAATCTCTGGAAACACTGGAGACTGTACATTAAAGTGAGACTAAAAACTAGATATGTGCGAAGCCCCATGTCTGGCTGTTGCGAAGAATAGTTCCCTCAGTTTCAGCCATTCCTTTTAGCTTGCTGCTTTATTTCTGCAAATCAGTTCAAAGGGTCTAAACGTTGGTACAAAAGTTAAATTAAATATAAATATGCTATGTAATGTATAAATATGCTTATTTCATTGTTCAATTCAATTTTATTTACAAAGCATCCTTGTACAAACTGTCTCTAGGAGACCCAGAGCAACTATTAGTCATATTATCAGGTGTTAAGTAAGAAACTGTGACCTGTTAATGAACTGCTACTGAAATACTGTAGATCTTTTTAAAGTCAGCAATTTTTGCCAAGAAATAGTAGGTAAACACAGGTGTTAGTAATGATGATACCAAAGGAATAACAGTTTTATTTCTTACTGGTGTTCTTTTTGATGATTGCAGAATTAAAAAATAGTACGAATAAATGACATTCTCATAAATTTCATTAAATTCAGTGCCAAGAAATCAATTAATTTTATTACTATGTTCTTATTTTTTTGTTTTTGTGTTTTTGTTGTTGTTTGTTTTATTTTTTTTAATTAAGAAGAAGAAAAGTCACATTGTCCTTGCATTATGACCAGTGTAAGACCAGTAAATTAAATTTTAATGTGCATGTCTGGAATCATCAACTGTTTGCAAAGCTAGCTTATTTATATAGCACATTTCATAAACAAAGACATTGAGATGAAAGAAAAGTCTTAATTAGCAATTAGCTGACTTGCAGTTCTGTAAGTTATCGTACATCAGTCCTAAGATGCTAGTAAAAAAAATAAACCTAAGGAATGAAAAATGTAATTGCTACCATCAGTTTCAGACATGTGCATGGGAGTAGCTAGTTAGCTAACAAGAGTGTACACACTTCCAGTGTGTACTAGCTAACAAGAGTGTACACACTTCCAGTGTGTACTAGCTAGTTAGCTAACAAGAGTGTACACACTTCCAGGTGTTTGCATCAAGTTGAGACGAGCATTTCAGCTAACAAACTCCTAAAATATTGGGCCATTGATCACCCTTGTAATTGGAATCCAGCATATACTGCACCGTCGCAAAGTACAAAGCTAACAGGCGTAGACTAAAAAAACTTTTTGCGAGTCATTTTGTTGTTGTTTAGCAGGACATTCTCAGTGTGCACAGAGTCGGCAGTGAAGATGTTTCTGTTTTCAAAAACACCTGAAGTTCCCACCAAGATGCGACTTTTGTTCAAGGTCTTGATACATCTGCAAAGTTTCTTACAGTTTGGAGAATACAGATGAAAACAATATCAGCTTTCCCTTCATTTTTGCTTCTGTGTCTTTAATTATCTGTCATATTTATTAGTTACGGTTTGTCAGGTTTTTTCATCCAGATACTTGCTGCCGTTTTGTGAAATCTCTGTCGAGTACTAAGTAGACTCACAAATATGTGAAACACTGTTTCCTGCATTTCTTAATCCTGGTGTCTGGATGTCATTGGTAGATGGAAACAGATCACATTGTGCAAACTTATACTAATACTTAAAATCTCTGACCTCTCTCCTTTCTCCAGATCACCTTGTGCCCCTGCTGGTTTCTGTGGTGATTATCATCTGGGGTTTGGCGGTCAGTTTGATGCTATTGTGGTGCTTTAGGAGGCGAAGGAAGCACAGCACCCACACAGGGGTCAGCACCCAGGTATCTTCTCCATTGGCGTCTGCGGCCGAGGACAACAACGCTCTCCACAACAGCATCAGCATGGCCCGCGAGCAGCTCAAGCACATCAAGAATCCCATCGAGAAAAACCCGCAAAGCCACCAACAGCAACACCACCACCTCCTCCATCACCACCTATACGAGGAGAAGAACTCTGTCAATGCCATGATCAGAAAATCAGACTCTGGGAGCCAGTCAGATGAGGAGGAGGAAAAGAGGCTGCATAAGACAAGGTTCCCTCTAGCACCACCAGCGTACTCGCTAGTAGACTGGGAGGAACTGTCTTCCCACCATGTGACCAGTAAACCCCCAAATTGGACTAGTAAGCAGGACAACAGGAAGCTACAGTCACAGAGCATCAACAGGGTGGAGTATGTTGTATAGCTAATGGAACTAAAAATGGAGATCTGAAGACTTTTATGGTCCATCACACATTTTGATAGCTTGTTGCCTTTGGTTTCTTTTTGTACAGAACTGAATTCCAAGATTTTTCTTTTTTTTTGCCATTTAATTTATGTTTTGAGTGACACTGGACTCAATGGTCCTCGTTGAGTGACTGGATCTCCAGTTTGTGGATGCTTTGATCATTCACAGCACGCTGAATCATTCCAGGAAGCCTTCCATCCATTTTCAGTGTTACAGTATCAAGTCAAATGCTGTAACGAATGTAAACAAAACAAACAAAAAAAAAAAATATGTGGGCTGGTCAGTCTGTCAGCAGCTGCTGCCAGTATGAAGAATTGTCCATCTAGAATGTTTCTGTATAGAAGTGTACATATATATTTTTTTTAATAATCAATGTATATTTGATTTGTTAATTTAATCATCAAGAGCCTTAAAATATTCCTTTATTTATGAGAGGTTAGAGTTGAATGTTTGACAGCTTTGTTGGCGTCAGAGTTCTTGATGGAAATTATTTTTATAAATATTTTTCATCAATGCCACACTTGTTCTTAAAAGAATAGTTTATTTTTTAGCATTTTGGAGCATTATTGGGCATTTCTTTCCTTTTTTTTTTGACAAATGTTTCAGAAGTTGTTGGTTCTAAGTGACTTTTATGCAAATGGAAAGGGATAAGGTAAGTGCTGGATGGTTACAGACAGATTTTACTGCTGCAGGGTCTTTTTTAAGAAGCCAACATGGTAGTATACTGGGGAGCGTAAATGTATGCGTTAGTCATCCCAAACAGGCTAAGAGTGTGACGTTTAGTTTGGTATGGAATTTCCTCTCTTTGGTACAGACTTTAAGCCAAGCAATTCCCAAAATAAGTTCATCCACATCTTCATACTTCAGCTTTGTGAAAGAAGAAATTCTCAAGTGAGAGTATCACTCTGCACAAGTTGTCCGTCTGCTATTTCATGCTAACAGGATTAGCCCTGAAAGCTGCCAATTTAGTGAACAGGGTTAAAAAAAATACCACACTTAAGTCTTATTTATTACATGTATACTCATCCAAATGCAGATGATTTAATTTCTGTTTTTTCTCTCTTTTTTTAATGACTCAGAGTATTTTTCTTATTGGCAATATGCTGCATAAAAGTGCCTCCACAGTTAAAATATCATGAAACCTTATTTATGGAAATATATGAATGTTGTAATATTTTCATCCATTTATTCATTTTCTATCACCATCCTGTTCAAGGGTGTTTTCTTTTTCTTATTTTTTAATTATTACCCCAAAAAGAGTTCAGAACCATAGCTCTAGAGCAGAGATTCATACCAAACTATAAATTTGTAGTACTGTTACAGCCCTGTTGTAGACCTCCTGCTTTTTGCTACTGAAAACAAAGTCTTCAAGGGATAAATCCTTTCAGTTGAACATTGTATTTTTTTGTACATTGTAAATATAGTCAGACAGCCTTGGGTTCTTCTTTCCATGTGCAGCAATGAATTATTAACTTTGCATAATTGTGAAGTACTTGAAGAGAGTTCAGTATGAACACTGAAGCACTGTCATGTGACGTGTTGCTCCTTGTTGACCAGAGGGTAAAATAAGGCTGTGAAAGCAAATTTGATTTCAGTTGTCGGCACCTTTAGTTTATGATGGTGGAATTAAAAAAAACAAACAAACAAAAAAAAGTTTATTCTTTTATGTTTCAGTTTCATGTTTTTGGATCTTAAGTAATAAAAGTCTTGGTTACCAGCTTTGCTGTCAGTGTTCAGTTTAATAGTGTTACAACTTAAAATACATGAATGTTGAGAATTGTGTGACTGGGTAAAAGAATATAGTCTACTTCGAAGCACTCTTGCGCAATGATCGCAAATGAGGATTGACAAGTGTTTCTTGTCTCGATGGGACTCCAATGTGGAACAGATTTGTTTAATGCTAAGGGCTGTGGTAGGACAGGCATCCAGTGTAAAATCACCCATGGACCCATACCAGTTTGGGTAAGAGCCCTGTTAACAACATCCACCATTGCTGTTGTTGACCTACAGGGTGTGGATAGAAATTGGTCTACAGTGAAGAAAGGGAGGAGAAAGTCTTTCTATAGGCAGAGAGAAATGAAGAAATGGAAGAGGCCGAGAGTAGGAACGTTCAATGTTGGGACTGTGACTTGAAAAGCTCAAGCTGGTTGACATGATGCAGAGGAGGAAGGTGGATACTTTTGTTCAGGTGGAAAGGTAGAAGCTTGGGAGCAGGGTTCAGTCTGTTGTATCATGTTGTGGATGGGAAGAGAAATAGAGTTGGAGTTATGAGTGAGAAGCTTATGAATGTTCTGGAGGTGAAAAGAGTGTCAGATAATGATAAATTTGAATCTAGAATTTGAAGGATGCGATGTTCAGCGTTGTTGGTGGTTGTGCCCTGCAGGCGGGATGTGAGTCAGAAGAGAAGGAGAATTCTGAGATGAGGTAGATGAAGTGATGGAGAGTGTCCTGAGAGATAAAAGAGTGGTGATTGGTTCAGACTTCAATGGACATGTTGGAGAAGGCAACAGAGGTGATGGAGAAGTGATGGGCAGGTTTGGTATCCAGGATAGGAATGCAGAAGGACAGATGGTGGTAGACTGCGAAAAGGATGGAAATGGCTGCAGCAAATACTTTCTTCCAGAAGAGGCAGGAACACATGGTGACTTATAAGAGTGGAGGTAGGAGCACACAGGTGGTCTATAATTTGTGCATTTGACGTAACCTGAAGGAAATCAACGACTGCAAAGTTGTAGCTGAGAATGTAGCTGGAAAGCACAGGATGGTGGTGTGTAGAAGGACTCTAGTGGTGTGGTGAGGAAGGTCAAGGCACAGCAAAGGATGAAGGGGCGGAGCTGAAAAAGGAAGAGTGTTGTGTGGCTTTCAGAGAGGAGTTCTGACAGGCTCTGTGTAATCAGGAGGTGTTTCCAGATGACTGAGCAACTACTAATGTGATCAAGGAGACAGGTAAGAGAGCACTCTGTGTGTCCTCTGGTAGGAGAGGAGACTTGGAGGTGGAATGACTTTTTCCTCAAAACTCTAAACACATAATGACCATGTGGAGAACATTTTTTGAGATTTTTGCAAATTAGTTAAAAAGAAAAAACTAAGACATTACATGTACATAAGTATTCACAGCCTTTGTCATGAAGCTGAAAATTGAGCTAAGATGCATCATGTTTCCACTGGTCATCCTTGAGATGTTTCTACAGCTTAACTGAAGTCCATCTGTGGTAAATACAGTTGATTAAAGACAAGCCTGTCTATGGCTCTACAGTTGACAGTGTATGTCAGAGCTCTGACCCAGCATCAAATCAAGGAACTGCCTGTCCAAGACAGGATTGTCTCAAGGCACAAATGTGGGTTAGGGTTAGGGCACAGAAAAATTTCTGCTGCTTTGAAGGTCCCAATGGGCACACTGGCCTCCATCATCCATAAGAGCCCACCTGGAGTGTGCCAAAAGGCACCTGAAGGACTCTCAGGCCATGAGAATAAAATTCCCCTGCCTGATGAGACAAAGATTGAACTCTGGCACGACTGGCGGGCATCATGTTTGGAGGAAACCAGGCACTGCACATCACACGGCCAATACCATCCCCTATGTGAAGCATGGTTATTGAATTTCCCTTCTGGGATAAATAAAGTATTTTTCATTTTCATTTTCATGGTGGTAGCAACATCATGCTGGCGTGCTGGCGTTTTTCAGCAGCAGGAACTGGGAGACTATCCAGGATAGAGGGAAAGATGAATGCACCAATGTACAGAGACATCTGTGATGAAAACCTGCTCCAGAGCACTCTTGGCCTCAGACTGATGTGACGGTTCATCTTTCACCACGACAATGACCCCAAGCATACAACCAAGGTACCAAAGGAGTGGCTTCAGGACAACTCTCGAAATGTTCTTGAGTGACCCAGTCAGAGCCCAGACTTGAATCTGATTCAACATCTCTGGAAATGGCTGTGCACCGATGCTCCCCATCCAACCTAATGGAGCTTGAGAGCTTCTGCAAAGAGGAGTTGTCGAAAGTGCCCAAAGACAGGTGTGCAAAGCTTGTGATATCATATTCAAGAAGACTTGAGGCTGTAATTGCAGCCAAAGGAGCATCAAGATAGTACTGAGCAAAGGCTGTGAATACTTATGTACATTCATGTGATTTCTTTTTTTTTTTTTTGATAAATTTGAAAAAGATCTTCTTCTTTTTTTTCATGTTATCATTACTTGATATTGTGTGTACAGTTTTGAGGAAAGAATGCACTGTAAACAGGTTGGTACAGCAGAGAGATAGAAATGGGAATGACATGCTGCAGGCTAGCGTAATTACAGTTAAAGATGGAAATGTGAGGACAGGTGTCAGAAGTGTGATTGGAGGGAGGAAAGATTCCTTTGAAAAGTTCATAAATGAAGAAAATGAAAGAGAACCAAGAGTAGAGATGTGACGATGTTTGTAGATGATATTTTGGTCTGTAGTGGGTTTAGGAACATCTAGAGAGGTGGAGGCCTGCACTGGAAAGGAGAAGAAGGAAGATTAGCCACAGCAAGACAGAATATGTATGAATGAGGAGCATCAATAATAATGAGAGAAAAGGTACAGGATGGTGATGAGACCTGCAATGTTTCTAAAGTTTAGAGATCGTGGCAAGACAGGTGGCACAGTTGGAGGTAGCAGAGGTTAAAATGCTGAGGTTCTGTTTGAGAGTGACGAGGATGGATAGGATCAGGAATGAGTAAATCAGAGGGATAGGACATGTTAGATGTTTTGGAGACAAAGTCAGAGAAGCCAGACTGAGACAGTTTGGACATGTACAGAGAAGGGATAGTGAATATATCAGTAGAAGGATGATGAGGTTGTAACTGCCAGGCAGGAAGACTAGAGGAAGACCAAAGAGGAGATTTATGGACGTAGTGAAAGAAGAGATAAAGTTAGTTGGAATGTTGGAGGATTCAGAGGATAGGGTTATAAGGAGGCATGTGATTCACTGTGGTGACCCCCGAAGGAAGCAGCCGAGGAGAAAATAAGAAGAAGATTCTTTACAAGCTGAACTATCAGAGTTTTTCAGCCACCATCAGCTCCAGTACAAAGAATTACTTTTGCTCCAGTTCAGATGACATCACTGGATCAGAATTTCCACTGGTTTTATAACATCAACATAATGTCTGATTTGGGTTGAATACTTAGTGAGAACTCAAAGCTCCTGTGGAATTTGCATGATGTAAATGTTGTTCATTTACATACAGCATGTCTACTTCTGGAGTTCTGGCTATCCAGTCCAGACTGAAATTTGTGGAAAAATGAGACGAGAGCTCTTTCGTCTGCGAAAGTTCCTACAGATTTCACAATATTTTACCATCAACTCAGAGTTGCAGTGTCCACTCCTAAAAATATGTGTTTTGTCTTAAAGAGATACAAAAGAGAACCACGTTCATTGTAATAATGACATACATACCAGAGGGAGAAAAAGCTGAGTGCATTATGGGAGGTCTCCCAGCATCTCGGTCTGTAGGAGCAGAAGCTAAAGGCAAAACAAGGCAAGTTTAGTTGTATTGCATGTTTCATAAACAAAGGCAAATTGAACTGCTTTACAAATACATGAAGATGAAAATAACTGAAAAATTAAATGCATTGTTAAAGGAAAAAAGCAGCATAATAATGCAGAATAAAATATCAGAACAGAAGACACACATGCACAGAAAATGAACACTTTCATGAAATTAGATAGTATAACGATGGTCTGTATTTGTTTTCTGGAGTTTATTTATTTGTAGTTACTACTGCAAATTCAGAATTTTTTATCTCCATAGGCCAGGTTAAAAGGCACAAAAACACTCTGCATTAGTAAGATCCACACACGGACACCAGCTCATCACTGGATGGGTTTCTTCCAGGCGGTTATTTGACTAGACTGTGGCTCAAGCCTCAGAACTTGTCCGCTTGACTAATTTCACGTGACCAAACAGAAAGTCTGCATCAGTAAAAGCATTAAAATACTAGTACGGCGTGCACATACACAGTAAGCTGACAAAAGGTTTTTGAGATATGAACTGTCCCATCCCAAAATCACAGGCTCCATCTGCACTCTAGTGAGCATTTGTTTATGATCACCATCTCAAATCAGTGTTCATCTCCTCAGCAACCTAGATTAAAAGACTCAAAAATATTCATGGACATTCAAATCCATGACACCAGAGTCATGTTCCACAAGAGAAATGTTTGAAACCTTAAAAACCTTTTTAAAAAAAAGAAAATCCCAAAACATTTTGATCAAAACAAGGTTAAAGTTTCAAAGAAGGCTTGAGTAGTCTGAGTACTTACAACTGAGTCTATATGTGTGTATTTAAAAATAAAAGTGTTTTGGGTCTTTTTCCGCTGCTCTTCTCAGTTTTATGTTGCCATGATGTTGACAAATTCTTCATATCATCATGAGCCAATGTTGAAAGCTTCAAGCGGAGAGATGTCTTGGTTCAAGAAGCGTATTTGATGGTTGATTTATATTTTTCAAAACACCCCCAATTTAACCTAATTTCTCTGAATTCTGGTTCGTTTCAACTATATGGACAGTAAGTCAGTGCGGTTCTGTAATTCATGCTTATAATTCACGCTCATGTCTGGACATTGTCAGCAGACAGTTATAGTACTGAGGGAGTCATTGTTGTCCATCCAGGCATTTTAAAAACCCTCCAGAATAGAACTGATAATTTGGTGTGTGTGTGTGTGTTTGGTTGGTATTTGAGAGAGGTTTTGATTTGCTGCTCTTTTGACCCAGACATTATGCTTAATGGGGGCTTTTGTCAGGAGCAGCGAACAGAGGTTGCTCTGTTTCAGTTTTTCCAACATTCATCTTTGTCACACTGTTACTGTCCTATGCAGACACATGAGAGCACAACCAGCCATCTCCTACAGATAAACAACACAGAGCATTGTGAATAAATACTTTGCCTGCAGGAATCCCTGCCCTGATGACCACATTTGCATCAAAACAAACAAACAAAAGGAGGGGAGCCACATCCTCCAAATATGCTGCTTCACTGTGGTTAATTGGGAGCCAGTGTTTATGAGCATTTTTTCCACAGTTATGTAACCTTGATGATTTTCAGGCAGACAGAGGCTGAGCAGAATCTAAATTTAAATGAAGAGAGGCTGCACGGGTAAGATTTGGGTTTTAAAAGACAAAAAGCTATTTAGTAAATTATTCAAATTTCTCCCCTCTCCTGTGGATAATCCCATCCCTCTCTCTGCCCCATTATTCATGTAAACTTCCACTCTTACACTCTTTTGCTGCACATCTCTTTGACAAAAGAGGAAAAAATAGAAAGAAATAAGTATACTTTACTTTAGTTTTCTTTTCTTTTTCATTGTGTGTGTGTGTGTGTTTCTTTAATGGTCCGAGACATGAAACCTGAATCTGGTGCTCTCACTGTTTCAAAGGGTGTTGGCAAACTAGACCTAACATGATCGTTAAGCTCACCAACATCTGCCCACCTCCGGAACATTCCACTAATTCATATAAGAAACTTGATCCTGTCTTTATGTGCAACATGGAGAGGACAGACTCGGCCAGAGGTTTATGTTTTAACCGAGAGGTTAAAGTTTGGTCATGGGACGGAGAACAGAGCAGTGAGCCGCAGCCTCTGAGGAGGAAGGCAACATCTGCCAAGGGGTTGGTGGTTCAATGCCCACTCTGACCAACTGCACAGATAACATGAACACATGTGAAACTATTAAGCCTCTAAAGCACAGATTCAAAGTTCAACTCCATCCTGGTTGTTATGGCTTTTGTAATTTAAACAGTTCATGTGTGTTGCATATGTGTATTCAAAGAAGGTCCATAGCTGACAGACAAAAATGTTTTTGCTTACATTTGAACATGTTTATCTATTTATTTTGAGCTCCAACAAACCCCCATTTTTTATTTTGCACAACACCTGACCAAAGTGTAAATAAAAATAGTGCAATGATATGGAAATCTTATGAAATCATATTTTATTCACTTCAGCACACAGAAAACGTTTCAAATCTTTACACCAATAAGATAAATCACTATTTCTTTCTTTTTTTAAAAAGGACATGTAGCATACTACATGTCCTAACTTTTCTTTTAAATGTGTTGCTGCCATCATATTCCAAATTACTGCCTTTTTTTCCTGTTTGTTTTTTAAAAAAGAAAGAAATAGTGATTTATCTTATTGGTGTAAACATTTCTAGCACCTCCACCTTTTTTAAGGGCAACAACATATAAATGTGGGAACTGAGAAGACCAGAAGCTGGAATTTAGGGAGAGAAATGCTCAAAAGCTTTGGGTTTTTGTTGCATTTTTTTGTTCCATGATGGACCAAATATTTTTAAAGGAAAGGTCTGAACTGAGGCAGGTGAGTCCAGTACCCAGAATCCTCCATTATGAAGCCATGCCTTTGTAATAGATGCGGCATGTGGTTTTGCATTGTCTAGCTGCAAGGCCTTCCATGAGAAATATGTTGTTTTTATGAGGGCATATGTTGTTCCAAAGCTTGTAAATACCTTTTAGCTTTGATGCTTCCTTTCAGATGTACAAGCTGTCTATTCCATAGACACTAAGGAACCCCTAGACCTTCGGAGATGCAGGCTTTTCCCTCAAGGTTATGGCATATGAGGATTACAAAAAGAATTTCTTTTTTTTGTGTCTGGCTGAAGGCCACATTTTCACATCCATGTTCATGTTCACATTCATTTTAAATGAGCTTTGGCCCAGAAATGTTTGCAGCATTTATGAACCATGATATATATTATTTCACCTTTCATGATAGGGCCTTCACCTCACCGTTCTTTGCTTTCTTGCAGGTCTGGTGTTACTTGCAGGTCCTCTTTATAAGCTGTTGTATATTTGTGAATTGCAACCTGTACCAAACCTCCAACCCTCCAAGCGTGCAGGAAGACGTTTGTTGCCTCAGAAGTGTGAGAGTCAGAGCTTGGTTTGTTCCTTGTGTGGTAGAAAACAGGACTATTTGTACTTAACCAGACGACACCTTCAGGTTGCAGCCATCTCAAATCCAAACCAATCAACTGCAGGCTGCCAGATAGACTCATCTCCTTTAGAGCTGTATTTTTCCATTCATGGGTACCTTTTGAAACGGGTCTTTCCCTCTGGATCACAATAACTGTTGGCGTTAGAACTGCGGTATCTCATATGCAGTTATTTCCATTACAGTTTTGAAGTAGTTGTATTGATAACCACAGTCCAAAGAAATGTTTTGTGCATTGAAAAAAAAACATTCAAAACTCTTTATCATTTAAATTGTGTATCAACTGAACTGTTAGTTTTGAGGCCAAATCATCCTTTCCAAATGCTAAATCAACAGCAGAGACTGTCCAACATACCATAAATTCCCATCCTCAGAGTGTGTGTGTGTGTGTATAAGTGCATGTGTCTTGGTTAGTGTAATGATTACCACATGCTGCTGTGTCCACCCGGGTGTTTGCACTGCAGCTTGCTTCGAGCCTGACTGAGAAAATAATTTTTGCTGTGTGCATCCTCAAAGCCACATGATGTAGAAAAGTGAAATTTCAACTTTTGCAGCTGAAGTGACTCATAGTCAGTTTGCTGCCAAATGAGTTGAAACCAACAACATCCTATTTTTGAACTGGCCCAGTCCAGTCTGGGTGGGATATTGTTTATGAAAAAAATATGCAAATCCACCAGTTTCAACTCAACCTGGTTGACTCTTCTCAGATAGATGGGTTGTGTTGACAGAACAATGGCTGCTTCAGATGCATTGTCATCACTGTTGGTTTGGTCTGTGGTGGCGCTAATCAGCCTCAGGGATTCAACATCTGGAGGAAAAAAACCTTAGAAACAGCACAGACTATACCAACACTCTGTAAGGCAGAAATGTAAATAAGTCTGACACCTTCTGCAGGAATAATGAATTGGCTGTTAATGTTGTAGAAAAAGATTACAGCAAATTACAGGGACATAACAATGCAGAAGACAGGAATCATGTTAAAATGTGTGAAGTAGAAATACAGGCAATATTTTACACCAAATCGAGCAGTTGGAGTGGTGCCCAGCAGGTCTGTCAGCACAATATGCCTATCACCAACATCTGCTGGTTTCTTAGCAGAAAAACAGTTAAAGAAAGAGTAACGGCCCTGAGCAGCTCCAAGCAGTAAGACACACTGTCACCAGAAGATAACCACAGACTGTCCACTAACGGTAAATGGTAACGGCGGATAGACTCGCATATCAGACGCAGGAAATTCATTTTGACAATAAAGTGGCTTCAGGACAGGGCTGGTATACAACCAGTAGCAGGACTTCACAGATCAGGCGTGTGCTGACCAATCACTCTCATTCAAAAATGCAGCATGTAAATGAGTCAGACTTGTTGTCTGTTGAGGGAGGCTTTTTGGATTTATGTGTGATTTAAGAATGACTGAGAAAAAAAAAAGTTCTAAAAGGATTTTGCTGTGAAAGCGTAGACTAAATGGTGCAGAGCTCATGTAACCGTGTTCAAATATAAGAAAATAGGCTGCGGGAGAAGTGAAAGAAATGGAAGATCAAGAAAATGATTTGTTTGGTCTCTTAAACAGAAGTACTAACTACTCATTATTCAACTGTCCTAAAGCCCACGTAGACTCTTCTTCTTCCACCCCTCTCAGGAACCAATCAGATTACAGCCAATCAATATCAGATTAGACCAACCTGAAAAGGTTTAAAAACTGAGGCAGTTTAGACACACGGGAAAACAAGCTGGGATCTTTTGATGTGTTTACTTTCTGGGAGATGTGGTACCAATTTTTGCTGCTGATTTAAAGTGGGCAGGGATTTCTTAAGAAGGGAACATCTGTTTAATAAAGTAAACAGGATAACCAGAAAGTCGTGGATATTCTGGTCTGCCTCTTAACACAACTTCTTGTCTTTGAACTGTCATTTATTTTTATTCTCTCCACATAACTTCTTCATAACTCTGCACTGGAACCATTTCTGAGCCAGGAGGGGTGGCCTTAAAAGAGCCATTCACTTGGCCTTGTTATCAACATTTGGCTGCTTTGTGAATTCTTAAAAGCTGTTCTTAGATCAGTTTTTCAGTGTTCAGTGTGCGGTGGTCTATGATGGTTTAAAACACATACAACAACCTTCCTCATCTTTACTTATACATTTTTGCAAATTTCTGTCACATCTATAACTATCACATGTACATCACTATTCACAGACTTTGCTCAGTTCTTTGTTGATGCTCCTTTGGCTGCAATTGCAGCCTCAAGTCTTCTTGAATACGATGTCACAAGCTTCGCCCGGCTGTCTTTGGGCAGACTCACCCTTTCCTCTTTGCAGAATCTCTCAAGCTCCATCACACTGGATGGGGAGCATCAGTGCACAGCCATTTTCAGGTCTCTCCAGAGATGCTGAATCAGATTCAAGTCTGGGCTCTGGCTGGGCCACTCAGGGACATTCACAGAGTTGTCCAGAAGCCTCTCCTTTGATATCTTGGCTGTATGCTTGGGCTCATTGACCTCCACAGCCTCCCCGTAGTTGCTACTCGCCTGCAGGATCAAGTATTTGTGGCTGTTTCTGACATCTGCTCTCTGGTAGTTCAACTGGGGACACATATTTTTGTTGGGACTCCTAAACCCATTTGCCCACTGGTAAGCCTCAGGTCTAAATAGGTTCCCTGTTTCTAATCCCTGAATGTAGTTTTTGTGGTTTGGTTTAAATAAGATTTGTTTGTAAATCAACTTTTTCTTTTTCTTTTTCCTTTTTTTTTTTTTTTTTTTAACTAACCTCCTTAGGATTGCGTCTTATGGTTGGTACAGGTGATGTTAATAATTTTTTTTCTGTTTGAAATTCCCAGGATGGCATGGTCAGGTTACTTAAAACTGGTTATATGTAGCCAAGTGGAAATTAAGAACATTAAATCGTAACTCCACTAGAGTGCGCTGTTACCCCATGACTTATCTGGAACCAGAAATTAGAGAAACCGGAAGTTGGAGAAACCGGAAGTTAGACCTCTCGGGTTGCATGTGGAGCGTTTTCCTTCGAGTTTAAGGTGCTGTTTACACGATAACGTTCGGGGGTGAAAAACGCAAAACATTTTATCAGATGTCCATATCGTTTAGACAACAACAGCTTTTTGGGGGGTTGAAAACTCAAAAAAGTGAAACTGCCTTCCAGAGTGGAAATCTTAAAAACGCTTCACTCTCGCATCATCGTCTAAACGATTGACAACGCAAAACTGTATCTCTCGTCACATAGAATTTACGCTTCAGCTGGACACTGCTGGAGAAATTCAGTCCATATGTCCGTATTGGCAGGACTCCCAGTCCACTTTTTATTGCGCTTTTGTAGTCTAA
>JBAMYA010006848.1:0-17957 GCA_037176975.1 Arrhamphus sclerolepis | reverse complement strand
AAACTAGAAAAGCAGACCTCCGCTAAGCAGCACAGTTCCCCCACATATTGTAACTTACACCCAGTATTACTCCTACATTTGTTTTATTATATTGGATTCCTTGACCATGTAAAGTTACACGTAACAATTGGAATCACATTGATATTATTAGTTCAATAGTTATTCGTGAAAATCAACATTTTCGTAATGGCAGTTTTCTTCTGGATCTAGCTCCATAACTATTATAGATACATCAAATCTATTAATCTATTATCTATCTATCTTTCTATCTATCTATCTATGTATATATGTATATATGTATATATATATGTATATATGTATATATATCTCTATATATATAGAGATATATATACATATATTTAGACACACAACAAAATGAGTGCTTTAAAAATAGTTTACATAACAGTTAAAATACCACTTTTCACAAATTACTACACATAGCATCTTTAAAAAAAAAAAAATTGTGTTAAATGGCTTTTAAAAGTACCTTGGTACTTTTCAGGAGAAAATTAGTCATGAAACAAAACATGCTAATACTTACTTATACTACGTAGCACCTCCTCCACTAATTTTGCTACCTCTGCCTTACATGCCTCACATGACTTCCATGATCTACCTTTCTTCAATTCACGTTGTACACATAACACTCCACATTCTGATATTGGCTCACGCTTGATGATAAGTGTATCTGATAATGAACATGAGCTTGTAGATGTCTCATGCTCAGGTGTACTTGACCAAATTTCGACAGTATAAAGAGATGAGGGTCTTTCAGGTGCTTTAGGACTGTTCAGCAGTTCTGAAAGCGTGGATGGTGCAGTGTGAGGCTGACCATGATGGGAATGATGTGACTGAAGACTGGCTGGTGGCCAAGTGGGTGAAACCAAAATGTAAGGCTCAAAAACAGTAGGCTCGTACTGTGACTGGGTAGGTGAAGGCTGGGCAGTTGGAGATGAACGGGCAGGTGGAGTTTTGCATGGCTGGGAAGCTTGGTGCTGCAGGAAGGCAGTAGAAACCTGCTGTTGTGGGTCAGACTGAGGGCACTTCATGCTCCATGGAGTTTGGGGAGGAGGACAGACCTGCCTGAGGCAGGGATGGGAGGCTGTAGAATCTCTCAGCAGCAGCATCTTGTATTTTTGAGGCTTTTTTTTTTGTGGCTTTCTTGACGTTCAGTGTCTGGTGAGCTGATCCATTGTACTCCACTCTGGCACTATAGAACTTATTATCAGACCATTTTTCAAGTACATCTTCTCTAGGCATCAGATCTCTGAAGCAAGCAATGGGTTACCATCTTTATTTTGCATATCACAGATCTTAAAAATCTTTGCAGTGTATTCATCTTCAAATGTCAAAAACACATAATGACCTGAGAATAAAACAGAACAAATGAAGTATTTAAAATATTGAATAAACATGTGATACATCCTTAAGAAAGGCGTGAAGGAGTATTTTCATGTTAAAATATCAGTTTGAACCTAATCTGAATAAATATTGAAGTATTTTCTAGCTCTCAGTGTCCTGTCCTTACTATTAGCAAAATGCACAAAACTAACTAAGGGACTACAATGTCACATAGCAACAACAACACTACCTCAAAGAGCTGAAGCTAACCTCCCAGTAGAGGATACAAAGTAATGACGGAAAAGAAAACAAGAGCGATAGAGAAAGACTGAACAAGAGTATAACTGGGACAGTGTTGCAACTATGATTTTACCACCATTCCTATGGGCCCTCTAAGCTAAAACAGCAATAAAACAGCAAAATCTATTTTGTGTTGCTTTAATAAAAGATTATTCCGTCCAGTGCTAATACAAGTATAAATCCTTAAATTAAAGTATAGCTATTCAAAAAAAGGTGGAGGTGTAATATATAGATTAGTTGTAAAATATTAAATGTAGGAGAGGAGATATAAGTGAAAGGGGTAAGCCTATAGTATTTTGAATATGTTTATTTTCTTGTGCAATTTCTTAAAGATTTTCTTTTTCTGGGTGTCTGTTGAAACTATTTCAGACAAGCATATAAGTCTTTTGAAAATGACTGAAATGTACAATTCTTGTTGGAGGAGAAAAATCAAGAACCAAAAATATATTTGTAAAAGATACAGGAGAAAGGCAAGGTAAATAATTCTATTGCTGTTGTTCTCATATTTCTGAAAATACAATACCTTAAGCTCATGCATCGGAGTTAAATTAATATTAAGTACACATTGCATGATAACCCAGTATAAAACATATTCCTCCTTTCTTTATTTAATGTTTACAGAGGGACACATAGGGCTTGCTGAATACAGGTAACAGCTGGTCAAAAATGCAAAACATCTGGTGTGCAGATGACTTAACAGTTCCACAGTGGAAAAATGAATATGATATATTTTCCATTATTATAATGAATAATAGCACAAATGATGCACTGATGATATACAGTACAATGATTGGCTGGTGGCTGGTGGGTTCTTGTGTAAACATACTCTTTATCCAATAAGAAAAGTGCAATTTGGAATATAGCACACTCAAAAGTTTATGAAGGATGCTTCTGCTGTATTTACTACATCTGCAAAGGGGAATAGAAAGGTTG
Organism: Arrhamphus sclerolepis; assembly: GCA_037176975.1. Lineage (NCBI taxonomy): Eukaryota > Metazoa > Chordata > Actinopteri > Beloniformes > Hemiramphidae > Arrhamphus > Arrhamphus sclerolepis. The sequence continues at coordinate 15,383 of JBAMYA010006848.1, read as the reverse complement.
GTTAAGGAAAGGAGACAGCTAAGAAAGCAGTGGAAGGCTTCAGATGACGAGAGGGAAGGAATTGATATTTTGCAAGAGGAGCTGAAAGGCAGGCTAAGGATACGTAGAAGAGCAGAACATGTTAGGAAAAGAGGAAGAGGAAAGAACAGGTTAGGACTAGGGGTGGAGCCGAACCCGAATACGGTATTCGGAAAGGCACAAATAACGTGTTTTTTTTTTTTTTTACGAATGCTTATTTCGAACAAATACTTTAAAAAATATTTGTACTCCGGAACAAGAAAAACTTTATATCAAAAGCTGAGTTTCTTCATGAGACCACAGTGTCTGGATGAGTGAGTGACGTTCAGGAGTCGGGGGCAGTGGAAGAGGTGACTGACAGGCTGCTCCACACAGCAACAGAGAAGACTCAGCTGAGCAAAAAAAAAAACACTTAACTGCATCATGTTTTTGTACCTAAACTGGATTCCAGAGGCAGTTTATAACTTTTGGGAAGCAGAGTTTGATCTGGAGATTATTCCAGTACGCTGCATTATTGACGTCTGTAGTCGGGTGCTCTCATGTTCGCTCTGTTTACGTAGCTCTGTTAGCTTGGTAATTTAGACAATAGGCTGTTGACAGAATAACGTTAACGTGTGTAGTTGTGTCGAATTGTATGCACTTGTGGGAGTTATATGGTACGTTTAACTTAATCTGTCTTTTGAAGACAGCAGGATGTAGGATGTAGACTATGAGGCTAGTTAACCTCAGCATAGCTTCCTGTAACTCATTAACTTAGCTGAAACTCCCCAAATGCAGGGTGATCGTAATGTTCACAATGGTATTAGAATTATGGACAACGTTAGAACCAACATTTCATAAAATGAACATTCAGGAGAATAACAGATTACCCCCAAACATGAACTCTCCTAATATCAGCCTTTTTTCCACAAATTTTTATTCAACAAAACAAGCTTTTCCATTGTCTTGGCATTCAATCGATTATGTTTCTTGGAGGCAAGTTCTCCAGCTTCTCCAGAGAACACCTGCTCGCAAGGCACTGATGAATACCTTATTTGCTGATATAAGATCAAAATGGTGCCATGTGGCGAAGACCTTTCTCTTTCTTTCAGGCTCCATGTCATGGCCTGAAGGAAGAGTTGTGATTTATCAATGACGTTTTTGGCAAAGATGCATCCTGATGACATAAGTGTTTCCTTATAAACACAGTTTGGCGCCTCAGTGACAGACAAAACAGCATCCTTACTGGTCATGTGACTTTTTCTTAAAGCAATATGTGCTCTGACATGGGTTAATTCGCTCTATGAGCTCGACACACACTCCAACGCATCGTTGCTGTTGGGCACATCACTAGTATTGTCACTACCTTGAGTTTGTATGTGGGCTGTAAGGGTTTGTTGAAGGTGACAAAGCTGGTTTTGGGGTGCGGTAGCCATTTTGTTTGCAGTATAGTGGAAGTGGCTATTTTGTGGTGTGGGTAATGGAGTTTTTGTTGTTGTTGTTGTTGTGTTGGTATGGTGTAACAGTAAGAGCTGGCATTAGGGGAGTGACTCTCCAACGCCAGAAATGACTGTTTAGCCTCCTGGAAGTGTAGTGAGACTAACACAGCAAATCAGGTCAAATCCAGTCAGCTACCATCCCACCTCCAGGTTGAAGCCCAACAAGGAAGTATGTTTTGTTGCAGGGTCACAGGGCAGACAAAAGGATCTGAAGATGCAGCTTAATTAACTTAGCCATATAAACTAAACCACAGGCTTTGGAGGTCTGCTGGCTGTGGACTGCAGAGGTCAGGTCTGGCAAAGGTCCGTAAGCTACAAGCTTCCAGCCGACAACCACCGGGTGCTTTGCGGCTTAGCCAATGGAGTCGAGCCATGGTCTACTCGGCTGCTCTGGCACCAGCTAGTCTGATGCCGCTGGCTTGAAGCCTGTCCAGTGTGTGGTAGAAGAACCCGAGTTACTCATGAAAAAATAATTCCAGAGCTCTTCTAAGAGGAGTTACCATCCTGAGTTAGCAGAATACTACGGTACTTTATTGTGTGACATAATTCCAGAGAGGCTGCCTTGTGGGCGGCTCTGAGACGCACGCACACACACACACACACACACACACACATACACAGAGGGAGCAGAGCAGACGGCGCTGCAGCTTTGTACACAAAATACCGAAGTGAAAGTGTAGCTTCACATGAGCTGCAAAAGGATGTCTCACGTAGCGTCCCGGTCAGGAAAAGTGGGAGGCTGAGTGCACCGTGTGGAAAGCTGCCTTTATTCTGATGTTAACGCAGAAAAAAAATCAAAACTATGCTCACATCTCTTTTTTGTTTGTTTGTTTGTTTTTTTGGGATCATGTAACTGTAGCTGCCAGGTAGTCTGGTGGTGAGGTTGGTGAACCCTTGCACATAGGTTGTGGGTTCAGTTCCCATTGTTGTAACATGTTGTTTGTCTTCCTCATTTTTTGGCCTTGCTTCATCTCTAGAGATGAGAGATCATGGGCAGGTCTGGGAGTATTTATTCTAAAAAGATTAAGAGTTAGGTTTTAAAAAAATGTGTGATATAAAACAAACAAACAAACAACAACACACAACCACAAATGCACAATTTCAGCTCTGAGAGGTTTTGCAGTGTAAATTCTTGGGCAATATTTCATAAGGTCTTTGAATCTGGAAAGTAGCAGGATGAAGGGAATCCAGTTCAGTTGTGTCCTCGGGTCCATCAGGTAGGCAGGGTTGAAAGTTGTGGCTGGAAGACAACCAGTCAAGTGGGACCGCTCACATCAACTTCAATTCATGACTGCGTGCCAACAACAAAGCTACTATCATCCCAGGGTAAAAGGCATGAACACTGACCTGTTTTGACTTTTCCTCATGTTACAACAGGGCTGCTTCCAATTGACGCACATTTAAAAATTAGTTTCTGTTTTCATAAAATTTCCCCCTATTTTCCATTTCCAACCTAATATGTGGCAACTGCACACTTTTCATATGTTGGGTAAAATTTAAAAAATACATCTCTACGCCACCCACGCCTTTTGGAAGCTGTAACATCTCCCATCTATTCTGGGCTTGTCAATATACAGATTGTGTAACAAAACATAACGTCATCTGACTGAGTCAGCTAGTTATGATGAAACTGCTTTGGTCCTTCATTTTGTAACCACTCAAAGTACAAAGAACAGTAAAAGCTCCTGCTGTCATATTACTTTTACAGCACTGTGCAATTCAAACTTACTTAGACTCATTTTTAAAAACAGCCTAATGTATAACAGACAGTGTTGATTTTATCTAATTACTTGCCTATTAAATAGTTACATACTTTATTTCATATTCAGTAAAAAAAATAAAAAATAAAAAAAATAAAAAAATGCAGCTTGGTATCCCAGAACAGCAAACATAAGAATAACATTGATCAGATTATGTCTAACAATTTTCAGAAAGGACCTACAAACCTTTGGATTAAGCCCAAATCTCAATCGCAATACCCAACTCCAGTGGAAAACAGTAATGTTGTAGGGGAAGTACAACAACAATCAGGTATAGAAGTATCATTCAAGTGATAGACAAACCACCTCAGCAAAAAGCTTTATTATGACTGTTGATTTGATGATTGTTGTAAGCCACCTGACCTGCAGTTAAAGTAAACACTAGGGAAAAAGAAAGTGAGTATAATCACCCCTACAATGAATCAGCATTTACATATTTTGTAATTGCATTTGTTGTTTAGTGGTTATGACTGTGGTTCAAAGTAATTTCAATCCAGGTGAAGGCCTTTCTCTGTGGAGTTGGCAAACTGTAAAACACCCTTGGACACGTGACCTTTGAGTCCAGAATTATAACAGAAACTGTCATGCCACCTTAAGCAGCTTAGCTACTAGGGCTTGGAAGTAGCCTAGTGTCCATTAGCAAGCTATTGCGACTCAACACAGTTTGGCTGCATGTTGCTAGGAGAAAGCCATATTGTCTGGGAAGGATAATCTATGGTGTTATGAAGTTGCAAAACCATGTGTACATATGTACATAAGTCATTTTACCAAGATATCTTCTGTCATCTTTTCCCAGCTGGGTAAAATGCCTTCAGTCCAAGTCCATCGTTTGTAAGAAATATTTAGTTCATAATGAGAAGGAGAAATAGACTACACCTTTAGTTTATCCACATGAACAGACACAGATTCCTTGAGCAAAGGCACAACTGTTCGTTCCCTCTGTTCACAAACAGTAAGAAGTGTGAATGAAGGGTGATATAGTGGTCCACATGCATCTCCCAAACGCTTGTGAGTGTATGTCTGTGTGTGTTGTGATCATCAAATAATAACCTAGACCTACCTATGTTTTTCAAAATGCAATGATGTTTATGTTTAAATATAAACGCAAACCAGTCCATATCTGGTGTGACCACCATTTGCCTCACTGGTGCAACACATCTCCTTCGCGTAGAGTTGATAGTTGCTGGATATTAGTAGGAACTGGAACATGCTGTCGTATACGCCAATCCAGAGCATGCTCAATGGGTGACATGTCCGCTGCACATGATGGCCATTCAAGAGCTGGCATGTTTTCAGCTTTGGGGAATTTGTACAGATCTTTGCAACATGGGGCCGTGCATTGTCATGCTGCAACATGACGTGATGGTCGTGGATGAATGGCAAGACAATGTTCCTCAGGATCTCATCATGGTACTGTATCTCTGTGCATTCAAAATACCATCAATAAATTGCACCTGTGTTTGTTGTTCATCACATATGCTTGCCCATACCATAACCCCACACCCACCAGGGGCCACTCCATTCACAATATTGACATCAGCAAACTTCTCACCCACACGATGCCATACACGCTATCTGCCATCTGCCCTCAATGGTTAAAACTGGGATTCAGCTGTGAAGAGAACAGTTAAATAGTGGTAAAACAGAAGTCATCATCTTTGGTCGTCCCAAATCCATAAACACTGTTGCAAGTAAACAAGCTCATCTCACCCTGTATATTAAATCCCATGCCAGAAATCTTGGGGTTATACTCGATTCAGGGCTCTGCCTTGACAAACAGATGAGCTCTGCTGTTTATCAGCTACGAATCATCTCCCACCTTAAATCATTTTTATCCTATCATGACTTGGAGAAATTAATCCACGCATTCATTACGTCTCGCTTGGATTATTGCAATTCCCTCTACCTCGGCCTATCACGGTCTTTATTAACACGTCTCCAGTTGGTTCAAAATGCAGCAGCAACACTGCTGACCGGTACAAGGAAGCGTGAACATATCACCCCTGTCTTGGCTTCCATGCATTGGCTTCCCATTCATTTTAGAATTAAGTTAAAAGTTTTACTTATGGTTTTTAAGGCTCTAAATGGGCAGGCCCCTGCTTATATCACTGAACTTCTCTAGTTCCAGTCAGCCACCATGTCCCTTAGGTCCTCTTGTAAAGGACAACTACAGGTGCCGCGGTCTCGGCTGAAACTGAAAGGTGAGACTTTGCGGTGGCTGCTCCCCGACTGTGGAACCAGTTACCCCCTCACATTAGATTTGCCCCCACTATCACCACCTTTAAATCTAGATTAAAAACTCACCTTTATTCACCAGCTTTCCCAGTCCCCTTATCCCCTAAATGTGCTTTATAAATAAATTTTACTTACTTACTTACTTACCTCTCCAAAGTGCCAGACGCCATGAAATGAGAGCATTTGCTCGCCGATGAGGATGATGATGACGAGCATGTAGATGAGCTTCCCTGAGACGGTTTCTGACAGTTGGTGCAGAAGTTCTTTGGTTATGCAAACCGATAGTTTCGGCAGCTGTACGGGTGGCTGGTCTCAGACGATCTTACACGAGGTCTGCGGTTGTGAGGCTGGTTGGATGTACTGCCAAATTCTCTGAAACGCTTTTGGAGACGACTTATGGTAGAGAAATGAACATTCAGTTCATGGGCAACAGCTCTGGTGGACAGTCAGCAGTCAACGTGCCAATTACACTCCAAAACTCGTGACATCTGCGGCTTCGTGCTGTGTGATAAAACTGCACAGATTAGAGTGGCGTTTTATTGTAGCCAGCCTAAGACACACCTGTGCAATAATCATGCAGTATAATTAGCATCTTGATATACCACATGAAGAAATGCTCACAAACAGGGATTTAGATTTGTGAACAATATTTGAAAGAAATAGGCCTTTTGTGCACATAGAAAAAGTCTTAGGTCTTTGAATTCAGCTCATGACAAATGGGAGTAAAAACAAAAGTGTTGCATTTATATTTTTGTTCAGTATATCTATATCTATATCTATATATCTATATCTATATCTATATATATATATGTATATATATATATATATATATATAGATATATAGATATAGATATCCCTACATGAGCCATCTATTTCCTATTAATGATTCTCTACAATGTCCATAGAAACATGCATTCTGACTGTGTGAAACCACATCTGAGTTCTGTGCTCAACCTGCACTAACACTAAAACACTGAAACTGAGAACAAACACACACACGCCTACACACGCACACACACACACACCCCTACACAAACGCACGCACACACACACATACACCCCTACACAAATGCACACACACACACACAGAATTCAGTCTGTCCTTGTCTTGTCTGCATGTTTGTGTGTGTGTGTGTGTGTGTGTGTGTGTGTGTGTGTGTGTGTGTGTGTGTGTGTGTCAGCCAAGTAGAGTACAGAGGCATCTAACCAATCAGATCAGTGATGACTCAAGCACTGTTACTTTACCTATGCTTGTGGGACATTCACAGTGATGCAATTCCTCTCATGGAATTTCCTGCCAAAGGGAAAAACTATTAAACTGAGACTGAGAAAACCGAAACAAGCTGCTGGTGGCACCAACCAGTCCCATCTGTATTTTTTAAATACGCTTTTTTCAATCAGCGTTTTTGTCTTCTTTCCCCCTGGTTTTAGATGAAATGGGTAGCACTAGTGCAGAGGGTGTAAAACCAGCATGTGCATAGAGCAAGAATGCAACAGGTTGTGCAACCTCACTTGTGTTATTATGTTTGTGTAATTTACTTTCCATTCAATTTTTTCCATTCAGTTCAACAAACCTGACTCTGGATATGACGGGGGAATCATGCTCAAAAATTGGATGGAAGCCATCACTACTGTTGAAATTCAATCTTTCCATTGAACACAGCTGAATGGATATGAATGAAAAGTAAAGTCTGTTTTAAGTGAAATACATAAATAATGAATTATGAAAAACCATAATCCCATCTTTCATGATCCTCTCCTGGAGAATAGTAAAGAGAGCACTGTTTGGACTCACAATCCTTCCAATGACACAGACTGAAATGCATATCCATTACCTCGGGAGCCCAACAGCATTTGTGTAGGATTCAGTGGTTTAGGTGCATTAGTTCATCAAATGTGGAGATTTAGGTTTTTTTGTCCAACTGCAACAGCAGGCTGCATCAACTCCTTTTTGGTGAATAGAAGTGGGTAAAAACAATGGATAAATGGGTGAAGTACATCAAAACACAGTGTGAAACTATAACAGAAACACGACAAGCAGCTCATCCATAAATGACTTTCAGTAGAAAAGGATTGACTTGAAATCAAAACCCGCAGCTGAAGCCTCTAGCCTCTATGTTTTTTTCTAAGGTTGCACAACACTCAACTCTGCATTTCCAGAGCTCCTTTAACTATGTATCTCTCAGGAGACAAAATGTTCTTGTTTATTTCTCTTTTTATCAATGAAACCTGCAGGACAAGTACTAGGTGTAGCTACTGATCAGACAATCAAGCCTTTCTGTGAATAAATCCTTAATAATTTTAAGATTTGGAGTATTTTAAGCACACATAAATAACAAATTTAATTGCCTGAAAGCTAAACAGTTGAATAACTTTAAAAAAAAAATCATTTTCCTCAGCCTTAAATGATATTATTGTACTATTTTACAGATGAGAATGGTGCAGTGATTCTCTGCTTTTAAGTTGAAGTTTAATAGAATAAAAGACATGTCGTTTTTGGAACAAGAGACTCATTTATGTCTTGCTTCTGCACAAAGACAAAGATACCAATAAAACTCATATGAATATGGTTCAGGAGTCCTAGATTTGACTTCCAGTTGGCAGAGACTCCGAGTTATCATCTTTTTTTTTCTTTTTTTCCCCTCAATCATTGACAAGCACCAGCATTTTAAAAACAGGTTTGTGTGTGTGTGAATGTGTGTGGTTGATGAGGGATACCAGCTTCCTCATTTATTTTTTTTCTTGGTTTTTATTGCATGGAGGCGGTGTTTTATTATGGGATTCCCTCTGTGTGGGAAGGAATCCTGCATATTAAGAGGCACTGACTCCCTTGGAAATATCACAGTGTGCATAATGGACAGACACCCAGCAGGACAGGAGGAGACACTGATGAGGAACAGTGTGGAGCTAGGAACACTGGGAGTCCAGAAAGGACCAAGAAGCTCCCAGAACTGCTTGAAGTTTGTGGCGATGGGGCTGCTTGTTGGGGCTTTGGTGGGCTTCATCCTTTATTCACAAGTCACATCATCATGCAACCAGGTGAGAAAAAACTTCTAAACAAACACTATGAGTCATTTATCCTGCCTGCATATTTATTTATTTATAATTTATCTGTTTTTTGCTTTTTGTTTTTTTTTACAGGAAGCTCCTATAGTGAGTAAACCAGTCAAGATCGAAAGTTGTCGTGAATCAAATAGTTAGTAGCATGCTTTTATCAATTATTTATTAATTATTATTATCATTGTATTCGCTGTGCTTATGGAAATGTTTTATTATCTGATTCAGATAACGGGCCCGGAGTGAAAGACATCTTTGAAACATCTAAAGCTGGAGCTTACCTTATCTACGGATCAGTGACGTTCTTAAGTGCAACTGATAAAGAGTTTACGCTTGAACAAACGTGGGATGGAGACAGCAGAACCATCCCCGCGAAGAATCCAAACAGCACAAAGATGTTCTTTTTAGAAAAACTTTTATTAGCAGAGAACATAACTATACGTATTAAGTTTGGGTCTAACTACAACTGCAGCTCATTCTACATCTTTGAGCTGTACGTGGACTGACAGCAAACTGTTTACATGTGACGGGCTCCTGCAGTCCCAAAACCTGTTGGTACAGATATTGCATGTTGCGTGAATCCCCAAAGTAGTGGTGGTTTCATGGCATTGTTGTATATTCTGATTATAGAGTGCGTGGGATTGTTTACAGGATGTTTCTTCCCTCCAGAGTTAAACTGAGTACCTGAGATACAGTTGCATATGTACAGAGAGAAGCTGCCCCATCTTGGGCTTTTTGAGACATCCAAACATAAAAAGCTTCTTGTCCACAGGACTTTTCATTATATAAATATTGTTAATATGTAAAATAAAATCTGAAATTCAGTTTTGAGCTATTTTAGTTTAATTTTGTGATGTTGCAGGTTCACATCACGGGGTACGAGTTCAGATCATTGCTTTCTCTGACACTCTCTTGATTTTTTTATTTTTTTAGTACCACACTGTAAAAAGAAGAAAACAGTTGTTGAATAGCTGCATTAAAGAGCTGATTATTTAAATCAGGTGTGAGTTGGTGCTCTTTTATACTCATACAGAAAATCCTTTGTAAGCATTTATACTTGACTAACTGCTACTCAGTATACAGTTGATTCCTGTGCAGATTACTGACTAATTACTGGCAGCTTCATTTGCTGTGTAATCACATTTAGGACTTTGAGGTTTTCATTAGAGTATAAATAAAGTAGTTTATCTCACAATAATTTAAGTAGTTGTAAGTTGCAATAACTGATATGAAACTTGGCTATAAAAGCGGGTGATGATAATTCAGCTAATAAATTTAAAGGAACATTCCACAGTTAAAACAACCCTAGGACTATTATTAGGAAGGAAAATAATGACTGTAGCTGAAGCAGTTTTGAGTTGCATGGAATGTGTCCCAAAAGTGCTTAAAAGGGGGAAAGAAAGGGGAGGGTTCATGGCTTCTGCAAATGACAAGCAGCTGTCTGTTTGAGCAGGACATTGTCACAAGCACCACCACGGTAAAAGTCTGACAAGTTCCTGTTGTGCAATATCTGATGTTAAAATTAGAAGTGAATGCTTGTTTGCTCTTGATCAGGCTGGACCTGAAAGGTAGCCTTTTTTTTTTTAAGCCCTATAAAGTATCAACAGGAACTCGCTTGCATGATGCAATAACTCAGATGAGAGTTTTAGTAAAACTAAAGAATTCTATTTTTAAAAGTTGGGAATTTTCCTTTGGAGAAACAGCCTTTTAGCATTTTAGGTAACAATAAATCAAAGAAAATTTGTAGAAAAAGACGACAATCAAAAATGCTTTAAAGATAGTTTCAAATAACACTATTGCTTACCTGCCTAACTGATTTGAGACAAATGCTTGCACTCATTTGTGATGTCTTACACAAAATTAAACTGGAAAAGAAATTAACAAAACAACAATAACAACAAAAGCACCCACAACAAAACAAGGGCAGTTTTTAAAATGCTGGTGTGTTTGCAGAATCAGTTTGAAAAAAGGATAAAGTTGTGCAAAAAGAGGTTAGTCCTCAACGGGCGACATGTCCTGATCAATGACAGGGTCAGACGGAGCCCACCGGCACACCCATGGGCAAGTTAGAACATGTCAACCATGGTTCAAGTCAGTGGTGAGCAACATTTATTTGTCACTGATATTCATAAAGTAAAAACAGACAAAGGACCTCAGTTTCCCAGCTGATTCATCCTTTTTTTTCTTTTCAAAAGTTTACTGTCAGATGAAAGCTTGCTTGAGTTCATAAGTGTACGACAGTTTTTATTTAACTATCAGCTGCTGATTTGTGGATGCTGAACTGTTCTTTGTTCTTTGTTTGGTTGTTTCACACCTGATACGTGTGATAAGTGTGCAGCAGGCTTTGTCCTCTTTCAGTATAGTGATACTCAGTTGATTTGTCAAATAAATATCTATGACAAATAGGGAAAAAAAAAAGGTGACAACATTCTGTGTCCATGAAACCATTCCAACTGGGGTTCTGCCATCAAAACTGCTGCATTACTTTTAAAAGCAGTTGTGACCGAGCCTTGCTGAGCAACCTTGAGAGACTAAATCTAGATGTACTCTGCTTTTCCATGAACAGCTCTCTCAAATAAACCCATTGGTCCAAATTTATTTTGATTTAAAGACACGTGTAGTAAAGGATGGGCAAAGACAAAAAGGTTCCCCCAGGAATACAATTTTTATTTGAACCAAATGGTTCAGTAAAACAAGTTAAGAGAAAATATTTTGAAAACAAGAAAACACAATAAATTTAAAAAAAGGAAAAACCCTCCCGAGAACCCAAACCACTGATGACTTTCAAAAAAGGGCAGGCAAGAAAGGTATGGGTGGTTTCAGGCCCAACTACAATCCTACTCAAGTAAAAAAATAAATAATAATAATTTTAACATGCAAAAGATAAAAACAGTTGTAAGTAAAAAAAAGGTAAAACCTGCACAGCAATATACTGGATTAGTAACAAATAAAGAGAGGATAGTAGGCAATCTATACCACCCCAAGCTTAACCCTGCTTTCGGTCACCACTGCGAGGGTTTATACACAACACACTAGTTTGGAAATTTAAAACCAAGGCCCTGAGGAAAATATACATAAGGTGCTGGCTAAAAACAACAAAATAACCTTAAAAAAAAAAAAAAAAACAGTAAAAGGAATTTTAAAAATGCACAGAACAAAAACGGCAATGGCGAGAAGGTTGGCGTCTTCTCAATAAACAGGAGGCAGAAACCAACGCCTGCCTTGACTCGTGTATCAACCTTCCACCATGCAGAGTCTAACCACCTAGATCTCAGAACTGTACTGGGCCAGATCGCCACGCCACCGAACAAACGGTACAGCCAGCCACTACTGTTGTGGAAAAATCACTGAACTGGAGTGCACTTTTAAACACCACGGAATAAGAGGCTGGCCACTTCCCAGTACGGCAACCCGGAAGGGACCTAAAGCTTCCCGTATGGGTGCCGGCTACACAATAATCATGATGACTCCGCTGAGAGAGTCTTCTGGACCGCTCTCCTGCTCTATGAATCCTGGACTGTGACGTACAACAGAAGGCACTGATGGACGACATGTAGTTTAAAGGTTTAAAGTTGTGCAGTTCTCAAGGATGCATGCTGTTGTGGTTTCATGCAAGCTGATTCAAGGTATTGGATAAACCTTTACTAATTTAACCTGTTTTCCTTGTGTCAAAAGTTAGATTGTAAAAAAAAAATTTTATGGTTTTGATCTCTGGTTTTCAGTCTTTTTGGTTTACCTGTTTGGTTAGGTGTTACTCTTGTTTTCCTCCTCATTTTACTCATTCTCTCATTTTGTGTTTCACTGAGCTGCTTTACTTCTTGTTTCATGTTGAAAGTGTTTTTTTTCCCCACTGTATGTGTACATGCAGTCTTGTTTGACTTTCTTTCATATCCCTCTGTCTTAAAGCAAGACTACACAACTTTTCCAACTTACAATTATAGTTTAAAAGTCCTGGTGTATACAAAATAATTTGCTTTGCTTTCATTTTGCTTGAGGTGCAGTCCAAGAGGGTAAAAGCCCAGAACTGTGGAATAGCTACACCTTAATTCTGATAATCCCTCTAACAACTTCAAAGGATTATACAGTGGCTCCTGATAGTATCTAAGATAGTATCTACCTTAGACTTTCAGAAACAAATGGAAGAAAGCCAAGATAAAAGTTACCACCTTCAGGAGTAGATAATCATCATAAACTACAAAGTGTGCAATGAACTGCATAGCAGAAACTGGAAGTGGCAAACTCATCACCATGGTTACCATTAAAAGGGCAGATTCTATTTTTTTCCTTTTCCTCAAACAACTATTTTGTCAGATTGTCCGGTACTTTGTCCGGTAAAGTGATTCTTCTGTTACATCTCAAATTTCGCAAAATTTGTGACTTTTATGACATAATTTTTTTTCTCATATATATGCAAATTAAAAACAGACTTTTTCATAAAAAAGTAAAGTTTGTTGTAAAGTTGCATATTTTACAAATCACACCTTTTTTCACAAATTTTTTTTTTTTTTTAACAAAAGAGCACAAATTTTGCAAAAATATGCAACCTTTTACCAAACAATTTTGGCTCGGTCCCGGAGACACAATATCAAGATCATAGGTGTGGAAGAAGACTCAGAACAAGGACGACCAACTGATTTTGTTTCGAGGCTCATTCCCGAACTACTGGGTAAACAACACTTTCCAGTCCCGGTGAAAGTTGACCATGCTCATCGCTCTCTGATACCTAAACCAGCTACGGGCGGTAAACCGCGCACTATCATGGCTCGTATTCACCATTTCCAGGTGAAGGAGCTGATTTTGTGCCTCAGCAGGATGCAACCAATGGAATATAAGGGAAACAAAGTTCTGATTTTCCTGGACTACACCAACGAAGTGATGACCCAGCGCTGTGCCTTCTGAGATGTGATGCAAGCCCTGAAGAACGGAGGAATTAAACATCATCTGCGCTACCTGGCCAGGCTCCATGTGTACTGGCACAATGAGGATGCACCGGTGATTTTCAGTGATCCAGCAGCAGCGGAGGCAGCCCGCTTGGCAAAGGAACGCAACGACTCTGTAAATGAGTAAGGAAAGAGTCGAGTAGTGACTGCAATTATTATTGTAGTCAATTCAAGGTGGGGATGTTAATTACTTTTTTGTTCAGCCTGCACTGTCTTGAACTGCGTATAATCTTATTTTATAAAGTTCTATCAATGTATAATATGTTTTGGCACAGTATAACCCTCTTGAATGTGTGTAACATTTATTAGTGGTGAAATAAGTTAAAACTTCAAAATGTTGTAGTGGAGGGCGCCGTGACCCAGGTCAGGCCTACTATTTGTCCGGCAGCTCCTGTTTTGATAAAGAGAAGGGGAGTTGAGCGTCAAGTTCTGAAGACGTGGACGGGGGGAGGGTGGTTATTTACTGGTTGTGTTGTTTGTTTTTGTTTTATGGCTCAGATGCACATGTTTAACTCACTAACACTATGTAAAATTGCAAAAGCCAGTTTGGAATATTTGTAATAAGTGTTTTTGTGATATCCTTTCACCACTTCTCTTGCGAATGATGTCCACTTCTAAACACCATGGAAAGCTGCCTTGTAGTCTCTATGAAGGCAACATTTCCTTAATTAAAAAAAAAAAAAACAGAGATGAAACAGATCCTGCTAATTTCAGGCCAATTGCTCTTCAAAATTTTGATCGAAAGATAATAACTAAAATTCTAGCAACTAGGTTGAATAAATATCTACCTACTATCATTCACACAGACCAGACTGGGTTTATTCCTGGCATTCCTGACATTCCTTTTCAAATGTCAGCACTAAAGGAGCTTCTATTTTGTCTCTCGACGCACTTAAAGCTTTTGACCAGGTCGAGTGGCCTTACATGTTTGAGTCGTTGCGCAGGTTTGGATTTGGCGAAAACTTCATATCATGGGTGAAACTAATATATGCAAATCCATCATGTTCTGTTCTGACAAACGGCGATCGGTCGGCCCCATTTATTTTACAGCGTTCGGTACAACAGGGATGTCCTTTATCCCCAGTGCTCTTTGTCGTTGCATTGGAGCCGCTTGCAGTTAAAATAAGAGAGCGCTCACATGTAAAGGGACTACTGGTTGGAGGCATAGAAACGCGTATTAGTTTATACGCTGATGATGTAATATTGTATTTGCACGATGCTGAAAAATCAGTTCCTCCTCTTCTCAACTTGATTACGTCCTTTGGCAAAATATCAGGCTACACAGTTAATTGGTCAAAGAGTGAGTTTTTGCCTCTCTCCAGTACCTATTCATCAGGATTTTTACAAAATATCCCATTCAAAGTAGTAAATGACAATTTTACTTATCTCGGGTTGACGATACCTAAAGACCCCAAATTGATATTCAAAGCTAACTTTGCCAAATTTATATCAGGATTAAAACAGAACATTGAATGTTGGAAAATTCTCCCCCTCTCAATAATTGAATAAACTCAATTAAAATGGTCTCACTTCCTAGATTTTTGTATTTATGTCAAAACCTCCCTGTTTATCTCACAGCAGCTTTTTTTTTAAGAATTGGATTCAATTATTCTTACCTACATTTGGAATGGCAAGAATGCCAGAATATCAAAGCATCATATACAAAAACCCAAATCAGGAGGAGGACTGGGCCTGCCAGTGTTTAAACACTGTTACTGGGCTGCAAATGTAAGGGCGTTAATGTTTTGGCAACAAGGACCTATGGACAGGCAGACATGTACAACACCATTGTGGCTCAAGATGGAGGCTAATTTAGTAAATAACTCCTCTTTGCCAGCTATGCTGTTTTCAAAATTTGAAGATACAGAGTCCCTTAAGAATTTATGTTATGTTTT
>JBAMYA010006837.1:0-17958 GCA_037176975.1 Arrhamphus sclerolepis | reverse complement strand
CCCCCCCCCCCCCCCCCCCCCCCCCCCCCCCCCCCCCCCCCCCCCCCCCCCCCCCCCCCCCCCCCCCCCCAACCATTCAGTGGCCTTATTTTATTATTTTTTTCATTATTTTATTTTATTCATTTACCTTCTTTGAATTTATTTTCTTCTTTAAATAGATATCTTTTTTTATACATGTTCCTGGGTTTTCATTAACCCAGAGAACCAGATTTCTGGATTATTTGCTCATCTGTTTCTCTTCTTCGTCCGTCATCATCTGTCAAGTCCTCCCTGCTGAAAATCCTTGTCCATCACAAGAAATCCAACCTCAGAGGTGTAGACTGATGTCTTGCCCCTCTCTCTCTGTCCTGCAGGAAGGTCTGGTTGAGCAAAGAAGGAAGTCCAAGCAGTCGGATCACCAGAGCCTCCTTCACCAACCAGAGACCCATCGATCAGCTGGAGATCTCTGGCTTCAAGACTCGGTTCTGAGTCTCAGTTCTGGGACTCTGAGCAGCAGATGAAGCCACCACCTCCTGGAGACGTTCCATCTGTGGACATCGTCTTCTGTTTGAGTTTCTCTGAAGAAAACGACTGATGAATGGAAAAAACTGTCAAATGTAAATGTTAATTTCTGACTTGTCATGAAGACATTTCAACTGAAATCTGACAGGTTCAATAAAAAGTGTTAAAGAAGCTGAGAAACATAAGAAAACAAGTTCCTGGTGGTTTCTGGAAACCTCTAATGCACCTGTGAGAACCTGAATGGACCACATCTCTGCTGTTTGTGTTCAAATAACAGAAGAAAAGATGATTTATTGTGTCTTTATGGAACACACCCATAAAACATTCACACCTCCAAAGAGTCCAGACCTGCAGTCCAGACCTGTCCAGACCACCTCCTGTTAATCACAGCTAGCTATTTTAGCTAATTGCTAATTAATAATACTTTACTCATTCTTCTAAAATCTGTCAAAAACATCTGCAGCCTCTAGTGGTCAGTAGAGGAACTACAGTCTCTAGTGGTCGATAGAAGAACAGTAGCCTCTAGTGGCCAGTAGAGGAACTACAGTCTCTAGTGGTCGGTAGAGGAACTGTAGCCTCTAGTGGTCAGTAGAGGAACTACAGTCTCTAGTGGTCGGTAGAGGAACTGTAGCCTCTAGTGGTCGGTAGAGGAACTGCATAAACCTGGAAGCTGTTTAGTTGATGTGTGCTGGACCAGCCTGGTTCTGGTTCCAGTGTACAACCACTCTTCCTCCAGACCTTCATGAACTGAACTTTAAACTCTAAATAAGCCATGTAAACATTAACATCAGTCAGAAGGTTGCTGGTTCGATTTCCTCCACAGCTCCAGCTGAGGTCCATCCACATCACTGCCTAATTCAGTCCAACTCAGCATTACATAACAGAGTCATGTGACCCAGAGACCTGCTGTGTGGTCCAATTAAATCCTAGATCCTGATCAGCTGCTAAATCCTGGCAGCAGGAGCGTGACACCTCTGAGGGCGTGCACATGGAACTACCGAACAGATCCTTTCTTTCAGAAAACGTCTGGAGGTTCAGCTGGAGACCGCTGCTAGTGGACGTGGAGACCGTTGTCATGCCAACAGGCCTGGAGGTCTATCAGGTGAGGACAGGTAGGGGAGGAGCTACAGCACTGCGGTGGGGGTGGGGTGGGGGTGAGGGAATGTAACACAATAACACGTGCACGAGGCTGATGACAGACTTTCAGAGGTTTGAACTGCAGAGTTCTGATTGTATTTAGTTTTATTATTTTATCTTATCTGTTAATTGTTATATATTTAATTGTTTATATTATTATTTGTTATTATTTACTATTTGTTTATTTTTTATTCCAACATGTTTCGGAGGGATGATGATGAGTATTTTATAATAATAATGCCAACAACAACAACAACTACAATAATAACAACAATAATAATAATAATAATAATAATAATAATAATAATATTTAATAATAACAAGAACAATAATAATAATAATAATAATAATGATATCTTACTCACAATTCAAATTAGTAGTATTAGTGTTACTATCTTCACTTCAGACTACTGGGTTCTGTTTCAATTTGAAGTTAAATCTGGGCCAATCAGAGATGCTCCAGTCACAAACCTGCATCTGGAGGGGTTTTGGGGGTGGGGGACCTGTCTCCATCAGGACCTCCTCCACCTGCTGCTGGTGGTCATCCTCTGTTGGTCCAATCAGCTGCTACCTGAAACTGAAAGAGAAACCAGTCTCTCCCCTCTGGTCCAAGTCCATAAGTTCTAGGGTCCACCACATGATTCTTTGTTTCGACCATGTGTTGTCGGCCATGCCTGGCTATGTAATAATTAGTTTACCACATCTGGATTCTTGGTATGGAAATGATAAAATGAACAATACTGATGATGAATGGAAAAGTAAAAGTTGTGCCAATGATATGATGTGAGAAACAAGAATTTAGCAATCATACTAACAATATGAGGAATAGAAATAAAATAATGTCAATAATAATCTCTCACCATATGAAAAATATAGAAAAAGCAAAAAATTTTCACCCTAACACAGGTCCCTCCCCACATCAGGTCCCTTCCCACCCCAGGTCCCTCCCCACATCAGGTCCCTTCCCAACTGTTCCTCCTCTTTTCCATTGATTACCACCCTGGTATGCATTGTGACCTTGTGTTTCCAACTTCTGGTCTGACTGGGAGCAAGTCCTGGTTCTGGTACCAGGATTTAAGGTTTCTGGGCCTCTTCTTGGCTCCCATCTCCACTACGGCTGCATCATCTGTGTAGTTTACGTTCTGAACGGCGGTGCAGTTGTTGTGATAAGTGAATATCAGAGTGGGCTGAGAATGCAGCCCTGGGGGACGCCAGTGTAGAGGACTGTGACACCTGTGAGTCCAGAACAGGTCAGCTGATGGTCAGTTCAACAGCTGGAAGCAGGATGGGGGTACCTGGGATTGCCCACTTGAACATCTGTTTTGTTCTTCCATCTGGTTGTGTGTTCAGAAACCAGAAAAAAATGGTCAAACTGGTAAAACTGGTAAAACCACAGCAGTTCTTCACGTCCAGCAGCATTTCTCACGTCTCTGCAGATAAAGCAGAAAATAATCAGAACCGAGCTAGGGGGCCAGCCCACCCACACTCTCCCGTCTCCGTGGAGACGCTGAGACTCTTCGACCTCCTCTACCTCCTACTCTCTCAGCAACCAGCTTGGCATCCTATAATGGTTGCCATGGAGACGGCAGCGAGCCTGGAAACGTTTGTGAGAGCCATCCATCCATCCCTCTGAAGGTCTGTGCTCCACTTCACCGGCCCACACATATCTCCCCCCCCAACTACCACCACCACACCACACACCTGACTGGGGGCTTGTGGACAGCTGTTGCTCAGCAACATGTCCAAGCTGAAAGTCCGAGTTTAACAACGAAACAAACATTGATGTTCACACTGACTAGCTGAGCAACAACAACATCCTTCTGTGGTTCTCTGCTTCTTCGTGGTCATTTTCCCCCCAGAGAGTGATCAGCCTCATCTGGGAATAGAAATAAGATAGAATAGAATAGAATAGAAACTGTAAAAGTAAAGAAGCAGAGCCCTGAGGAACTCCTCAGGTAGATCAACATGTTTCTGCTCAGATGGTTCACATCCCCCCAACACACACACACCAAGAAAAAGAAAAAAAGGAATATGGGCTTCAACAAGTTATCTGCCATACTATTAATCAGGTTGCAGCTGGGCAGAAAGCTCTAGCCAATTAAATTGTAGGAGGCGGGTCTAGGGTCTAGGCAGCTCATATTCGTCTTTGATCATTTTTCTTTAATGACCTCGCATTAAAGGAAAATGGAGTAAAAAAAATAGTAATAGCAGTGTTTGTGATCACAGAGACACATGTTTCAGAAATACATCTTGGCAGGAAGTGGGAGAGTGGGTGAATCTGATATGTCTGTGGACAGCAGTGATGAGCAGATGAGCCATCTCGAGCTGGTGTTTCTGAATTTAGCCACAGCTGATAGCTGCTGTTATATGAACTTGATGTAGCTGTTCAGAAGAGCCGACTATCGTGGAGAGACAACCGGATCTCCTTTCTTTCAGCTCACTGGTTACTTTACCATAGAACATAGTTAACAGTTAGCTGGTCACAACAAATAAACCTCTTCCTGGATATTTCAGCAGGAGTTTGACTGGTTTTTCTGGTCATGATGATGCAATGAACCCCATGCGTTGATCTCCTCCTCCGCCGTGTGTTGCCACGACATGTACATATGAATGTTCATGTGTATGATGTTCATGCGCTCATCCATGACATTGGAGAGGTCCCTCCTGTTTACCTTTCTGATGTGCCTGATTGCTTGTTGTTGTGGCAAATTTCTATTTATCAAAGAGCACCAGAGAGATGAGTCAAAATCACAAGAGTTTTATTACACTTGTGCACAAGGAGAGCAGTTGTCGAGTGATGTGTCTGATGTGTGTCTGACACTGCAACTGCGCTAGGAAATTGTAGCTTAAACTAGTCTCCGAGATCCATCATTACCAGTCTCTAGATCCATCAGAACAGAACCAGTCTCTGGGATCCACTCGAACCAGAATAAGCCTCTGGGATCCACCCAAACTAGAACCAGTCTCTGAGATCCATCAGAACAGAACCAGAACCAGTCTCTTGGATCCACCCGAACTACAACCATTCTCTGAGATCCATTAGAACCAGATTCAGTCTCTGAGAAACCAGCATCATAGCTGACAAATTTTCAGTTTTCCATCTAAAAGGGAATTACATTTTTAACAGATGACAGCAGAGAATATAAATAAGTTTTAAACTTTAAAATCATGTTCACTGATTTACAGAAGAAAACGTCATGATATTTTATTCTTCTATCAATCCATTATCTGAAACAGTTTTATCTCTATCAGTCTTTATCTTCATTCCTTCTCTCATCCCTCCTTTTCTCTCCTCCTTTGTTGTGTCTTCGTTTCTCTTCAAGTCTGGACCTGAACCACCAGCAGACCCTTTCAACTGCCAAGTTGCCATGGAGACGGCTATACCAGTAAGTTCCTCCCTCCCCGTCTCAGAAGTCCTCCCTCCCCGTCTCTGTCCAAGAATGTCCATGATTCAGCTTCTAGACCACTTCTACTTCTTCATCCAGGTTCAGCCCATGGAGGTTCACCACAGACTCTGGACCAGGTCTAGGACGTCTCCACATGTGTGAAGGCTGAGGTCTGGCAGAGAATGCCAGATGCCCTCCATAAGATCTTAAAAGCTATGGCACTGCTTACCCATGATGCTTTGAGGCTGAAGCAGCCAGTCTGGTCACGCCATAAAAACCGCCAACAATGAGTCTGAGAATGCCATAAAACTGATGTCAGAACTGAAAATGCTCTAACGCTGGTACATGAATCTGGTCCAGGTGGTCCTGAGCTACTACAAAGACTCTTCAGGTCCATGGATCTGATTCAGGTGGTCCTGAACTGAAGGTAGAAACAAGCGAGCTCCCAAGTGAATCACCTCCAGGAAACCATAAACAAGAACCATCTAGAGAGGAAACTAAATCTGTCAGAGAACAAAGAGACTGTGGAGCTTTCGGCTGTTCAGGAAACATTTCATAGCAGGCAGGAAGAGAGAGAGGAAACTATCAGATGAACAACTTCCTGCTGCTAACGGGAGACGTAGACTACAGAAAACCTGGTATACAGGAGCGCTGGACTACTTGAAACCTTGAATACAGGATCCTGGACTATGGGAACCTTTACTACAGGACCTTTACTACATGAACCTGGTCTACATGAACCTGGACTATAGGAGTGCTTTACTACAAGCGATCTGGATAAAAGGGACCTGGACTACAGGATAATGGATCACAGGAGACTTGGACAACAGGAATCTGGACTACAGAATACTGGTCTATAGGAACCTGGATTACAAGATTACTGGACTACGGGAACTTGGATTACAAGAGTCTGGTCTAAAGAAACCTTGACTACAGGATCCTGCCAGTACCTGAAGAAGCTTCTGGAAAACCAACTGTCTGAAACCTCAGAACTATGAGAAGATTTCCTCCAGCGGCTAAAGGCATCTAGCAGAAGAAACCAACATCTACCAGGCGAACTAGCATCTACATGGAGAAACCAGCATAAAACCAGAAGAACCAGTATTTGCCAGAAGAAACTATTAACTACCAGAAAAAAACAGCAGCTTCCAGAAGAAAATAGCATCTACCAGAATAAAACAGCACCTACCAAGAGAAACCAGCATCTACCAGGAGAAACCAGCATCTACCTGAAGAAACCATCATCTACCAGAAGAACCAGCATCAATCAGAAGAACCAGCATCAACCAAAAGAAACCAGCATCCACTAGGCGAAGCAGCATCCACCAAGCGAACTAGTATCTACCAGAAGAACCTGCATTTACCAGAAGAAAACAGCACCTACCAGGAGAAACCAGCATCTACCAGGAGAAAACAGCATCCACCAGGCGAACAAGCATCCATCCGGCGAACCAACAACCAGGCAAACAAGCATCCACCAGGAGAACCAGCGTCCACCAGGAGAGACCAGCATCTACCAGGAGAAACCAGCATCTACCAGAGGACTGAGCCTCATGTGTCTCCAGACTGAAGCAGGAGGAACCTCAGACTGAAAGATTGGAAGTCTACTATCCAGGAAGTGCAGTTCCTTGAATGATCACTAGAGACTAGGTCTAAGTTCTGATACTGAAACCAATTCCTGAATGATACATTGATACCTCCAGACTGGACTGGCGGGATGGTGTGTTTTCAGATGCGAGTCCCGGAGTGTGTTCAGGTGAGTGTCTAGTAGTGCCAGGTGAGTGCCCACGTGTGTTTTCAGATGCGTCCAGGTATGTATTCGTCTCAGTGAGGTGAGTGTCCACGTGTGTTGAGGTGAGTGTCCAGGTGTGTGTCCAGAATCAACAGAAGAAAGTTGATTTGTAGTTCAAAACATATTTAGTGTTCTTTTTAATCACTTTTTGTCTCTCCCGCAATGTTATTGCTCTCTCATACAGCGTCCATTACAACTACATGCAATTTCTGCAATTGCATGCAGAAAAAGATTTTAATCATTGCCCAGCACTATTTTCTTAATCTAGTGCTGTAATGACAGTGATTGATTATACTTGTGTTGATGCTGTGGTTCACAATATAATGCATCACCGAACAGCTCATGGTAGATCCTGTTTTTATTATGAGATTATGCATTAGTAACACTGGAAATAAGTAGAAATGTGAATATTTGCATTGCCTGTCATTTTAACATGTGCACCTGCAAATTTTCTACTTGCACCCCTAAAATTTTAAGTTAGAGGCCACTGTGCCAGAAGTAAAACAAGTTAGTCTGGAGCCCAGGAGAGCCCAGGTGTGTTAGTCTCACGTGTGTGTCCAGGTGTGTGTCTAAGTGAGTGTCCAGATGTTTGACTGAGTGTTTAGATGTGTGTCCAGGAGTGTGTCTAAGTGTTTATGTGTGTGTCCAGGAGTGTGTCTGAGTGTCTAGGAGTGTTTTCAGGTGAGTGTCCAGATGTGTCTCCAGGTGTGTGTTCAGGTAAGTGTCCAGGCATGTGTCTAAGTGAGTGTCCAGGCGTGTGTTCAGATGCATGTCCAAGCGTGTGGTCAGGTAAGTGTCCATGTGTGTTTCCAGGTGTGTTCAGATGTGTGTCCAAGTGAAATTATTTGAGTCATCTTACCATTGGTTCTGAGAATCAGCAGGAGAGTAGCCACCATCACAGCCAGATGGGAAAGATCTGCCATCCTGGACCAGGACTACGCTAGATCTCAGACTGGACAGGAAGGGGGTCCAAATTGAACCTCTGTAGATGGCAGCTTCTGGTCTGCAGGTCTGAGTGGAGATGCCACAGTCCCTGACCCAGCAGGAGGACAGGAGCTGGACGAGGACGTTCAGTTGGAGGACAGCTTCAGGTTCAGGATTTCAGGTCCTCTCAGGTCTCAGTGGATTTTCAGGTCCAAACCCCTGAAGGAACAAAACCCGATGACTGGTGATGAATGAACACAGACGTAAGTGATCGCTAATTGTAATCAATACATTACAGTTGTTAATGGTGTTAATGAATAAATTCTCAGATTAGTGATTAGAAATATTTAGAATCTAAACCAGAGAGCAGAAGGTTAAAGTCACAGCTTAGGCCGAACAAAGAAAAAAGCAATTTTTAAAAAATAAAAGTATATATTTACAATTACATGCGTATTATAGAGGTTAGAATGAAGGCTGATCAGATTAACCATTTTAGCTCATTTAAAGATAAACAGCAGATGCTTTAGTCGTCTCAGAAAATAGATAAAGATCTAATATTTTTTAATAAGCTCTAAGTAAGCTCAGCTATTCAAACTTTAATTATTTTAGGGTGATGCTAACATCTCTGCTACTCCAGACTGGGCTGACCAATCACAGCAAGGCATTATCAATCAAACTGAACCGACCAATCAGGTCTATGGTCCTGGGGGGAGTCCTATGATGCAGATATGCCTGGTTGCGGTAACCATGTGCTGCCAGAATGCGGTCATTTCACACATACCGTGGTTAGGACCTCGTTACAGTAGTTAAAAAAAAAAAAAAAAAAGTGTAGAAAAACGTAAACTAATGGCAACATAGGCTTCAAGCTACAATACGAGTAATCAGGCACCCAAGAAAGCCTAAACAGGAGGACCTGTTAAAGATTATGCGCATTAAGAAAATTCTCACATGTGCAGATGCAGTGCATTCACACGTACGTGGCGGGACAGTGCATGGGGGCGGAGGAGATCAATGCATGGGGTTGACTGTGTTGTCATAACCAGAAAAAACAAATTGCTGCTGAAATATGCAGGTCAGGAAGAGGGTTATTTGTTGTGTTGACCAGCTAACTGCAAGTAACTATGTTCTATGGTAAAGTAACCAGTGAGCTGAAAGAAAGGAGATCTGGTTGTCTCCCCACGTAGTCAACACTTATGATAGCCACTACATCGAATTGATATAATGGCGGCTATCAGCGGCAGCTAAATTCAAAAACAGTGGCTCAAGCCAGCTCGTTTGCCCGCAACTCATCGCTGCTGTTCACAGACACATAAACACAGTCATACCAGATTCACCCACTTCAACCCCAAGCTTTTAATCTGTGGCCACAAACACTGCTGCTATTTTTTTTTTTTTTTCCTGTACTGCGAGGTCTGATCATAGATGAGTCCGCCTCCTAAGATTTAACTGGCTAGAGCGTCTGCAACCTGACTAATAATATGGCAGATAACTTGGTGGAAAAACCCAATATTACATTGCCCATTTGGTGGGGGGGTTGGATTACTGCGTAACCACGGTGATTTCTTGCTTTTTTACCGTGGTATTAAAAATTTGGAACCACCCCAGCCCTAGATGCAACTCCGACATGTGACCCACTTTTCAAAGTTCTCTGGAGTGTAGACGGCGGCCTGATGCTTCTGAGGGCCCCCACTGGCACCTGACCAGTTGATGTCTCCAGTTGGAGATGGACCAGTAGATGCTAAAACATCCAGATATGATGACTTCAGTTCCAGTTTAATGAGCTGATTCTCATCTTCATATGAGCCTGGTATTAATCATAATATTACTAACAATATTTACTAATATTAAGTCTAAGTGTACATTCACTGAAAGTGCAGCATCAACAATCTTAAACTCAGACTGATACACCCTCACTGCCCAGAGCATGCTGGGAGCGGCAGTCTCTCTGATCTGGTTTATTCCGGTTTCAGGACTAACGTTGTTAAAGAGCAGCTGCTTTATCAGGTTACAGTCGCACAGATTACCCACAATTCAGCAGGGCCACTCAGACTCTGGTCCTGGTCAGGGCCCTAATGGCCCCAGGGGGGATTAAATCACTGATCACCATGGAAACGGGTCTCCCTGTCGCTGCTGACTCATAAAACAAACACATGTGACCATAAAAGACATTCAGACCAGAAATCAGACAGCTGATAAAGGTTATATACAGCAGCTCTATTAACATTTATGATTATATACATCGTAAAAATCTGCTCTCATAAACTCTGTTTTAACACACAAATGTTCTTATTTACATATTTGCGACTGAAATACAAGATATGAGTGAGTGTGTGTGTATGTATATGTAAACACACACACACACAAACACACACACAAACATACACATATATTTATATACATATATGTATGTCTATGTATACAGCAAGGGAGAGCCCCAAGAGGACCGACTAGGGGGACAGATCATCATCCCCACCTCTGAGAATAGGTACCAAGCCAAATTGAAAGCCCCAATAACCTGAACACAAGTTTGAGAAGAAAGATCCTTGCTAAGCTTGACACGGTAACCCTACCTTACCAAGGCTAAGTGCTAAAGTACCCACTAGAGTCTTCTCACCTCTAGGGTGAGAAGGTACACTAAAGACACAGAAACCTGGGACTGAGAAATACTAGAGAGGCATATTTGAGGAGGCATCATACAACATCAATGCCCCTCGGCATCTGAGAGCCTCCCAGAAAAAGTTTCAGAATGGCAGACAGCATCACAACAGCAGAGATTGAAGGAAGGGTGTTGAGTATTTAATTCATTTTTTAAAATTACTTTCATGAAAGTCTACAGTACAACAGATATACATATACACACACGCACACACATATATATGTATATATATAGTAGGGGTGCAACAATACATGTATCTGTTTGATACAGTGCTCTCAGTTCAGTACACACGTGTATCGAACGATACAGAATTTTAAATTTATTTCATCAACTTGTCTTCTGACAATGCACTCTGTGTTGAAAGCTCAGTGGATCTGTGGTCGACTACTCCGCCTAGGCGGCATTGTCGAGTGCAGATCCACTGAGCGCCTCCCACATTGAAGCTAGTGAGACGATATTTCTACACCGGAGCTGTTGCCGACAACAGGAAGACGCACATTTTTCAAATTACTGTAACTTTCAACTGTTTGCCCTATCGATGTAATTCCAACAGATTCTGAAGGGGGAGAAGCAGCTTTGCTCTGATATTTAAACAATATCACACTCGAAGTCGTGCTGTTCTGAATATCAACACTGGTGTGACTCGCTCATAGGCATGAGGCTGCAGATAATAACACCAGTGCTGATTTTCTGCAGAACAGCACAACCTCCAGGGTGATATTGTTATTATATAAAAGTTCTACAAGCGCATTTTATTCGTCAACAGTAATAAGCCACAAGACATGATTTGTTTGTTTATTTAACCTTTTATTTAGCTCCGCCAACACAAATAGTTCTGCAACTGGAAGAGAGACAAGGCTGTTGCCAGGCAACACATAAACATTTCCTACACACAAATTTGCAACTCTGCCTGCATGTTACTGCTACTTTGTATCATTTGCATTTATCTTAATGTTTCCATTTACTGTACAACCACTGGAATAAAAGTCTGTTGACAGACGCTTTGGTGGCTGATGTGTGTTTACAGCATGTTGCTGTCTGATCTAAGATAGTTAACTGATGTAATGTTAATTAATGGTCATTAGAACACCTGTACAGTAGATCTGGTCATCTAAAGTGTTTAGGAAGACAAAACTGGTTGTATTTTTTTTTGTTTGTTATTTCACATACTTCAAAGCATCTATAACATATAAAAATTATAATTTCTTGTGGGATTTTGAAGGTGGAAGTTATCCTGAAAGAAATGGGCAAAAGAATTAACTTAAAAGATCTTTTCTGAGACATTTATTGTTCAAAAAGAATAAGCACCAGGCAACTGTTGTTATTATGGGTGTAAAAGGGTTTTAACTTGTTGCAACATGGCGACTGCCTCAACTGAACCTGAAATCAAAGCTCCTCCACCATCATTCAGATCTGGCGTTTGGAACCACTTTGGTTTTCATGTTAAGAATGACCCAGATGTTTTCCACAGAAGGTGGTGATTTCTCAGTCAGATACATTTATTTTATTTATTATTTGCTGTTTCAGCAACGTTTAATTTAAAAACTGTACTTTCGAGTTTAAACAAATGTTTTTAATTCATTTCAATAAACTGCAAGTTTAAAAAAAAGGCATGGAAATTTCTTTTTTGTATTGAAAATAAACAAACTAAATTAAAATGTTAAAGATAAATCTCAAAATAAATGAGTAAACAAAGTTTAAATTAGAATTCCCGGCTAATCCAGTGGCTAATCCAGGGCTAGACAGTCCTGATCATCAAGGGTCCCCAGAAGGGGGTAGTTCCATCCAAGTACCAGACCATAACCTGTCTCTGCACAACTTGGAAGCTCCTGTCAGGCATCATAGCGACCATGATCACCAGGCACATGGTTCCATATCTGAACAAGGCACCTAAGGGAATCAGAAATAACCCTATAAGAGCCAAGCACCAGCTACTGGTGGACAGAACAGTCACTCGAAACTGTAAGAACAGGACAGAACCTGGTGAACCTGGAGGACAGAACCTGCACCAGAAAACTTCTACAAACTTCTGACTATGGAGGTCCTATTTCCAGGAGGTCTTGCTTGGCTGCAGTTCTGAGACTGGCATCCTTTGTTAGAGTGCTGGTCTGAGCAGTCTGGGCCAGACCAGAACCTAGAGTGTTTTATTGCAGCTGACTCTGAGCTTCTGAGTTACTGAAAGACCCATCTGTCCACAGACCAAGACTGTGGATGCGTGAACATAAACCAAAAATAAAAATGTTCTTCATCAGTTCCTGCTCTGGTCCTCTTTTGTGATTTCCTCCTTCGGCTGTAAGCTGAGCCAAGCCAAGCCAAGCCAGTCCAATCTGCTCCGAGCCAGGCATGCGGTGGGGGCGTGGGTGGGACATCTGGGAGTGTTTATGGGACCAGACTAGCCGACTCTGTTTGAGGGTCTGTCAGTTCTGGGATTGGGGTCAAATCAGAAAGATCTGACGAGTCAACAAAGGATCGAACACGCCATCAGCTGCTTTTTTTAACATTTATCTTATCTGGATTCAGATCCGTTGTCCTGCACTGATCACATGACCTAATTGATCATGATTCTGCAGCGGAGGTGACAGAACACAAGTGAACAGCCACCAATCCTGCTGCAGGATTTCAAAGGTTCAAACAACCTCTGATCAATTTTAAATCAGATAGGGAATTCAACATGGAGCTTCTGCTGAATCGTCCATGAACAGTTCCGTTTCAACATCTCATTCTCTCCCTCCAGGAAACAGTTTGTTTTATTGATGAATAATCCAATAATCAGCTGATGGATTAGAGTGATCAGCAGATTTAAAGACAGCAGAGACAACAATCCATGACTGAGGTGGAGCCATGTCAGCTGAGATGGGCCTGAGCTAGTTTCTGACTTGAACCTGTTGAAGAACGTGTTCAGTTGATTTGCTGTGTCTACATTTACATCTCTGATCCTAACCTTGGTGAAACCCTGTATATCCTGGTGGTCCAGGGTTTATTCTAGTCCAGGTTTCTGACGGTCCAGGATTTATTCCAGTCCAGGTCTCTGACGATCCAGGATTTATTCCAGTCCAGGTCTCTGGAGATCCAGGGTTTCTTCAAGTCCAGGTCTCTGGCGATCACAGCTGATGACATCACACGTGGCATTAGCTGCAGCTGATGGTGTAAGCTGCCATTATGACACCACAGATTCACAGCTGGATATCGATTTGCAGAAGCACTGTTTCACAGCAGCTATTCCTGGATTACCCTGTCTGTTGTTACCAATCCAGATGTTTCCAGATCACACTGTCTGTTGTTCCCAACTTGGCTGTTCTCAGTTTCCAACTTTGTTGTTCCCGGACCACACCACCCGCTGTCAACAACTCTGCAGTTCCAGCTCCTCCACTCATTTCTTTTCAAACTTCTGTTGCCCGTCAGAAAGCAGTGGAGACACTGAGGACAGGGAGACATTCCTGAAACTGATCCGTCCACATCTGTCCTGGTCAGAGATGCTTTAAACCTCCTCTTTCTGCTCTGCATCCACGGCATGTCCTTTTCTACTCATCAGGGATTTGGGGATCATTTAACTTATTGATCAGCTGCTACTGGTAAACAACTCTCTGGTTGCTATGGTTACTCATGACCAATGTTTCCTCTACATTCATTTAGGAGTGGCAGGGCGCCATTCCTAAATCCTAGCCACCATTCCTTTTCTTCTTTTTATTGTCGCAAATTGTCTCCACCTTCCCAGCAGAGTCCTGCACTGGGTCGGGTACTCGCGAGTACTAAGGTAAACAACAGTTAATTATCTTGCTCAGCACTGTACCCTTTTTATTTATCTATTTTTCATTGGGGGGTGGGGGGTAACATGTTAAGTACTCACGAGCCCGCAGTATTGAAGTTGCATCACGTCACCAAGTCAGAAAGTCTGGGAAAGTTGGGCAGCGACTCAGAAAAGGTAGACTTATTAGTTAAGATAACTCATAATAGATTTTACAACTAGAGCTGTCGCTGGCGACAAGAAATTTCATTATTCATATAACCATAACTCTTCAACCGTTTATGCCATCAATGAAATTTCAACGGATTCTGAAAGCTGAGAAGCGCGGCTTTGCGCTGGTATACAATAGCTGTATACGCAGTGTGTATGCACTGTGTTGAGTTATGCAGCAAGGGAAGAAAAAGGAGACAGAATGAACGAGAGTGCAAATAGTGAATGGAAGTGTTTTCACTGTGTTTAGATGTGTCTTCTTTGTATATAGTATGTTCACTGTTGTAAATAACAGTACAAGTGTTTTTCTGGAAGCCAACTAATAAATAATATTTATCTAATTTTAATGTTTTATTAATTTATTTTATATTCAGCCTTTAAAAAGCCATTTTCAACTGGCCATTCAATAAATAGGTTGTAAAAGTAAAATCTGGAGTCACGCGTAATTTGTTTGCACTGCCACAGCTCACCGGAGAGCCTGCTCCTATTGCTCCTAGAGGAAATACTGATAACAGTCTGTAAAAAAATGAAAAAGTAACCAATAAAATCACTCAAGCAGCATAGCATCCAAACAGGATGACAAATGATTTAAAAACAGTAAATCATCAATGAAGACTCACCTAAAAGATCAAAAATATGAACAATGAGCGACACTATTCTAGTTTAGTTCATTCAAAACATTTTTATGTTGGTTTCATCTTAATGTTGTAAAGCTGTTTCAGTTGAGTTTGCTTTATTAATGGTGAACAAGCATCTTCCACCATCTGATCTGTGTGATCTACCAAAGTTAAGGCTGGTTTATGCTCCTCCGACTCCGTCACTTCTGAGACATGCAGAGCCCTCTCCAACGGGTGACGGATACCTCCCCAATTTTTTAACTATCCGTATAAATTACAGAGAGCCTATTGATAGAGCCTGTCTGTGATTGGTCAGCTTCCTCTCTCTTCTGGTTTCATCTCACAACAACACACAAAAAAAAAAACAACGTCTATGGAGCATTTTCTGTTCAATGTTGATCATTTACAGCTCAATCATCAGTTGCTCTCTCTTGGTGTCCAGTCTTCCCTAGAGTCTGTTTCAGAAAGGAGGTCCAACACATTGAGCTTCTACATGACGTGCTTTCTGGGTTCATTTCAGAAAGCGCATCAGGTTTGTGGCTGTTTATTGTTTGTTTATTGGAGGACCACAGACAGGATAGCAGGCTGGTCTCCGAAGTGATGGAGTTGGAGGAGCATAAACCAGCTTTTACTCTGAACATCAGAACCAGAACCAAAACCAGAACTCCCAGAGACTACTCACATCAAGAGACCAGCTCTCACGCATTTATGACCTCCACCCATCACCTGGAGACCAGGGGCCTCAAGTACAAAGAAATGTGTGGATTTTCTACTGAAAACTGGATTTGGCGTACGTCATGGTTCTGGTTTCTGAAGAGACCCCTCCCTGTCCACGCCGCTATATAAATATGCAAGTCATATTTAAATGAGCCCTGCACCTGAGAATTCCTTGTTTGCATGATCAGAAAACCTAAGAAAATAATCAGTAGGACGGGGAAAAAAGAACTTTACCGAAAGCGAAGAGAAGAGAGGGTGGGAGAGTGTCAACGCTGTGACATGAGAGAAGCAAACACATAAGCAAACAAGAAAAAGAGGTGGCTTAGATGGTATGGAGTTCAACCATTACCCTGAACGATGGTGGTTCGAACCTTAGTTCCTCCTCTACCATAACACAGAGTGGGGGAAGATGAGCCAATCAGGGGCTTGTTAGAAATATCTTAAGCTGTAATTTAACCAGAAAAAAACTAACTAGTCACTAACTTTAACCACTGACTAGTAATGATGCTGTGAAAATGAGATGTAAATTGGGGAAACATGCTCAATGCACATCACGATTACACATCACACATGATCTGTACATTGATGGAATAAAAATGTTTCCTATTGACATATACAAATTCATCATGTGATGGCGCTTTAATAGCAACGTGTGTGCAGTCGATAGCTCTGATTACATGGCTCTGAGCACAGTTCCTGTAAGGATTGCCCTCAGGAACCTAAAGCAGCTGATGAGCCAGTTGTCATCGTGGACCACCAAATCCTCTCTGTCTCTGAACACACGCTCTGCTTGGATTGTAATATTTACAGTGTCTTTTAATAACGCTAAAACAGCCTTGTTTTTAATGGTATACATTGCACCACTTAGCGCATGCTTTCATATTCACTCGTGTAATTGCAGAGACATGGGTGTGTTAATTGTTCATCACTGTTAATTTTTCATGTGTCTCATATATGCAAATCAGTCTGAGGACTGATAACAGTTTCCCAACATCACCTCTAAGTGTCGCCAAAGTAATAACAGCTGTAGAAATGTGCATACGCTGGCCATGAGGTTTGCATGAGGCACCGCACATTTCCAGTCATTTCACTCTTGATACATCTGAACTTTGCCGTGGAAACGAGCGTACCCCACGTTTTTGTGCGTACAAACCTTTTGTACATGAGGCCCCAGGTCTGGAGACCTCCACCCACAACCTGGAGACCAGGTCTGGAGACCTCCACCTACCACCTGGACCACACAGGCTCAGATTGAGATCCTTCAGGGTGTAATCAGCGCCCTTCCTGATTATTAATCAAACCAGATGGCAGGAGCAACGACCAGATCAGAGCAGCCATTAAAGCCAGGAAGCTTCCTGAATGGCCTGCACTGCCTCCAGCTGTGGAGTCAGAGGTTCATCTCCAGAGGAGGAGATGAAAAAAACATGTTTATGATCTGAGTGGGAGTGGCTTTCATACCTGACTGGTGGCTCCATGGGACAACAGCCAGCAGGTGTGAGCAGGGATCCATGGGAAATGTAGTTTGGAAGTAGAGAAGGCGTCACATCACCATGACGACCTGTCAGAGAAAAAAGAAAATAATTACAACAAGGCCAGTTCAGGATGGAAGGCTCCATGACAACAACCACTGCAGGTGTCACGTTTAATCCTCTACGTGTCCTGATCCCTGAAGACTCAAGTGTCCTCCTAGTCCTTCTCAGAGTCTGCTGGACCTAAGTGGATCTGTGAGGTCAACATCTGGAGGACATAAGTGGAGCTGAGGTCAACATCTGGTCCCTGACTGGACAGAAATGGAGTGACCTGTTTAACAAACATTTGGTCCCTGATTGGACAAAAATGGAGTGACCTAGTTAAACATCTGGTTCCTGATTAGACAGAACGGAGTCACATCATTAATGAAAATCGGGTCCCTGATTGGACAGACTAGTCACCTTGTTAATTTACATCTGGTCCCTGATTGGACAGACTATTCACCTCATTAATTTAAATCTGGCTCCTGATTGGACAGATGAGTCACCTTGTTAATCAACATCAGGTACCTGATTGGACACACCAAACTATCTACACATCTGTTAAACACAAAAATAAATAAAAACATAAAATAATATAGCCGCAAGCGGCGAAAATCGGGCCCGAGCACTGCCACGTGACCGCCTTCCCAAAGCCATCAGTGCAAATGAAGCCCCGTGTCCATGGCACTTTGATTAATGTTGCCCTTCTTGACATTAATAACAGCGCTGTGCAAATAAATTCTACTATTGTTGTCAAGGGAG
>JBAMYA010006826.1:0-17960 GCA_037176975.1 Arrhamphus sclerolepis | reverse complement strand
GCAAGCAGCGTAGGTGGGAGACAGTGTTTTATCACTAAATAACAGAACATAAACTGATGCTGAAGTGCAATGAGGACTTTTGCTTTATATAGGCTATAAGTGAAAGTAACACTTTCTCTGTTCTTGTAACTTTCTTGCTTTTCTTTTTTAATTAGATTTATGCTCTCTTATTGTCCATGTATTACTGGATAGTATTACCTGTACCTTTGTTTTCACAAATAGCTGTAAAATGGGTTACCTTGTCAACCTATAATAAGTACTTTTTTGGACCAGTTGGTCTCTGTGGAGACGAGAAAAGATCCGCTCAGCTCAGCAAGCAGCTGCAAATCCTGAAGGAAAGTTTTTCCAGGCTTGTGTGAAAGGATTTATTTATTTATTTATTTTCTGGAATTAGTTTAAGAGGTACCTGGCATGGAAAACCACTGTTCTTGTGAGGTCCATCGTTGGGTAGGAGCTTACTGGTATCAAGTAGAACTGACTAAGGATCCAAAAAGACAGGAGTGGAGGGTCTGGGAGCCTTGATGGACTAAAAGAGTGTGTGTGCGTTTGTTTTTTGTTATTCAAAAGAAAGGTGATCAGACCAACAGCCTTGTCACTCTGCAACAATACTTAACACGTTTTGAAGTTAGTTAGTGGGAGCTGTGTGGTATCAGAGGATAAACTACAGTCTCTTCTGGAGATATCTTCAGCCTTTTTATGCCAAAAATTGAGCCTGCTCAGACATAAATTTAACATCTTTAATGTGAGATGAGATTAGTAGTAGCAAATAAAGCTCACTGAAAAACCCTAGGCTGAGTTTGGCTGAATCAGATTAAAATTTATTGTATTTGTAATAAGGGTTATATTGGACTTGATAGGCAAGTTAATTAATCTCAAAGGAAATGCTGGTTGTCAATTTAGAAATTGCAAAATTGTGAACCCATAACTTATGTTTAATCAGTGCTTGTCAGGAAAGGCTGCAGTATTTTTGAGAAATATAAATAAACCAGAGCAGCAATGTCATGTGACATTACTGTTAATTATTCGGTAGCATAACTTAAGATTGTGAATCACACAATCCTGCTTTTCAGAAACACTCGAGTATGGAGCTTTGCCAAGTTCATCAACATCATCTTCTGATGATCCTGGAAATGAGCAACAAGCTCCTTAAAGTTATTTGCATTTCCAGCAATTCAGCCTCATGTCAGCTTAAAATGTCAGTTCTTCAGTGTGTTTTATGGTATGTAGAGCTGAGAAGCAGGACATACATAATGATTCATTATGTCCCATGTTTGTAGGGAGGTCTGTCCTGGTAGCAGACAGAGAAGGAGGCGATGGAGGCAGGGGAGAGAGGAGTGGAAGTGTTGATGGAAGCATGGTAACAAAGCCGTTGCAGTTCTCGAGACAACCATGACCTCCTCTGAATACCAAAGCTATTCTAAATTCAAACTATTCTAAATTTATCTGACAGCAACAATTTGACCAAAATTGATTCATGCAAATAGGATTATGATTCTAAGCACATCAGCAAAACAGAATGGCTTAAAAGAAAAGAAACACAACAAATCGTGGGCTTTGCCAGACTTCATGAGGGTCAAAGAAGGACAAGAATTATGTAAAATTATTATCAAAAGCAAACATCACTAAGATGCACAATCCAGAATTTTTTTTATTGTTATTCTTAGATTTTGCTTAGACTTTTGCTTAGAAGCCCCACGTTTCTACAACTGTTCTCCTTGAAACCAGCTTCAATAAATTTACAAATGGACTCATACCAGTGAGTCAGACATGGTTGGACATTAAAGAAGCACTTTGAAAAGAACTGCAGATCTCAGATTTGCCATTTCTCAGTCAATCCAACGTCATCCATGTTTCAAAACAACAACAGCAGCTTCTATACTCTGACTGCCTGGTGGAAACTCCATAAAATCACTAACTCGTTTTTTTGCTCCTTCAAGTTTCACTCCCGTCTAGAACAACCCTGACTTTGTAAGCAACAAAAAACAAAACAAAAACAAAAACAAGAAAAAAACAACAACAAAAAACAAACAAAAAAAAAAACATAAAAAAAGCATTCAACTTCCACACATGGGCTGAAAAGGTGCTGCTAATCTTAAACACATCAATCAAATAGTTTGGTTTCATTCATTGCCTTGGCTGACATTGTCACTGGTGGATGGACAGCCTGCTGTGTGTGGAGGGCAATCCTGTGTACTGGTGGCAGAGCATGACACTGGCCCAACACACCAGCGCTAACTCTGATCCAACCTGTTACGCTGGTTGTGGTCTCTGGATGATGCTGAGTAAATGTTGGAGGTAAACATCACTGCTTTGTGTCTGACTGCTGGACGGATTTATTTCTGGTGGATTCAGGGGTTCCATACAGCTCACAAACCTCCACACATTCAACTATATACACCACAGTAAACCACACACACACCACCATACACACACCTCATCCATCATCGCCTGTCTTCTGTCTCTTGTCTTTCTGTACTGTCTCTTTTTTGTTCCACTGTTGGTGATTCGACTCCTCTCTCACAAAATCAGGGTTTTTGTCTTTCTTTTTAAATCAATAAAGCTTGTTAGATTAGGTGATTAAAGGTGAATGACACACTCACTATCATTTGTACTTTTGCACATGAAAATTTGTATATTTTGCAAGATTTAATTGGATATATAAGAAAAAATGGGTTCTTGCCAGGTCTTGGCACCAACCATTGCTATATATGCAGACAGTGGAAAAAAATTGCATTATGAATTATTGTAATATATTGATTATTGTTCCACTCTATAGAAAATACTTATCAAAACAACAATATTCAAATCTGTTCATCCCCAAAGGGAAATTATATTGTTGCAGGAATATAATGTATTTGCAGAATTTGAAAGTTAATAAATACAACACTGCTTTCTCTTTAAATAGCATCAAAATTATATTATTAATATTATAATACAGTATGAGAGTTCAATACAGTAAACAAAATGGAACAAGACAAAAACTTGAAAATGTAAATAAGGCTGAACCAGTGCTGAAACAAAGAGAATTAATGGAAGTACCAGAGCACTGCAGGTATCTGGTTCAAATTGCAACTGGGGTCTTTCTCTGTGAAACTCGTGAGTAGAATTTCTGTGACACTGTTCAGCCCGCAGTCTTTGTGGCCCTGTGGTGTGGTTAAATTGAACTGCATTAAATATAATGTATATACATTTTCTTTAAAGTTCTCTGACATTGCTTCCTTTTTTTCTTCTTTTTCTGTAATCCTAGCTGCATTTCTTGCTCGCAGGTGCTTTTAAAGTGTATGAAAAGCTTTAGATCATTAGATCCTTCAGCAGCCATTGAACAGCTGTGGGACATAAATGTTGATAAATCTGGAGTTAAATCTGCAATTTCAGCTGATGCAAGAGGGTAGTCCCATCGTGAATAGCTAATCATTGGGTGAATCATTATTAAATCTCAAGCAAATGATGTAAGTCTGCTAACAAAAAAAAAAAAAAAAAGTATCACCATTCATTCTAACTGGGCTTATCTCTCAGTATGAATTAATTAAATTTCCCCATAACCTGTGAATGAACAGTTCATTAAATCATTTGCATATCAATTGATCCATGTGCTTTTGCAGACTTAAATCTGACTATTAATAACAGGAGCAAAAGAGCCTGTATACATGGCATTCTGTCACTTTAATGCTATCACTTTCCCATAATTGTTCCCTTAAAGCGCTCTCCTGACTCAGCTTCCCCACTAATAATCAAGAATTTTGCACTCGCTTGTTTCCTCATCTTTTGCAAAGATGCTGATTCTTTTTTTTTTTTTTGATCTTTAAGTTTTGTTTCTGTTGATTTAAAAACTGTGAAACTTATGTGTTGCTGGACTCATTGCTTTCCCCATGTTTGTGTAAGGCACACTGTAGAAAATGCTGAATCTTGCAGTCTGTAAATGATCTGCTGTGTGTTTATCGTCTTTAACGCAAACTCAGCGTCAAACAGTTAGATTATGCTCAGTGGTACCCAAGCTGTCATCCTAAAAGACAAAGTCTTTCAGGATGATAGTAATTGCCTGAATTTATTAGTACTGTAATCATATTGATTGTTTGCTATCAAAGAGTGTTGTAAAAGCACTTAAGTGCTTGAGGGAGTCGAAGACATTAACTCTAAAATAAGACAAAGTTAGCTTTAAAATAAAGCTTGTTGTTTATAGAGCGGTGTAGGAAATTAATTGAAATGTATGGCTGTACAGTGCAGATCAATTTGAGAAGAATTTAAAATGAATTATTAAATACTAACCTACTGAAAGGCATAGGGGAGATTTTCTATAGTGGCATAACGGACTGAATCACAGCTGTGAGGTTAGCTAAAATCTACTCAAAACACACACGTGACTAATTGTTCAAACCCTGTCATCACTGTAGCACAACTTTGTTCTATCACATATTTCTGGGTTTTTTCAACAAGAGAAAATCTGAGTTGATGCAAATCTCCATGATGACAGATGACAGGCCGTAAACTGGAACTCACTTCAGCCATGTTACCGAAATAACAGGCAGCAGATTTAGATGCTTGGCTTATTCAGTCACCTTTATGCACACGTGTTCATGTTTGTGCAGCAAAAGGAGGACTGTTCTTGCTTGTTGTGCTTTTTTGTTTCCAATTTTTATTAAGAAAGTCATATGTCAATGCCTTTGTCTTTGCTGTTTTTGCTTTCGTCATTGCTTTCTTGGGACTTGAGTTTCATTATTATTGATGAGTGACATACTGCCATAAAGTCATACACAGTTGTGACAAAAGACAGCCAGGACAGGAGTTCAAAGTTACTTCAGCTGTGTCTTTTTGTTTTTGAGACTGGAGACCAGGACAGCTAAATGACACTTCCAAATATTCCTTCAAATGAATTGAAATATATATTTTAACATTAAAAAAAAACATTTTTCTTTCTGCTTTATATTATATTTAGTATAAGTATATTGTTAAGTATATATAGATCCAACTTTATTAGAATACCTATGAGTCAGAATGTTGCCAATCTATGCCCGAATCAGTAATTTGATATCAGTTGCCGTGACTACAGTTTTTTTTTCTCAGTTAACAATTTGTAATGTGTTCAAGCAAAACAACTCAACCTCTATCTACATCACAGTTAACATTTTCTTTACTGCCAGTTGCAAATGACCTTGCTGTAAGCAAAGATCCATAAAGAGAAGTTTATTGTTAATGTGGACCACTATGTTGGCTGAATTATTAGTAGCGCTTTAAAACGTACCTGTAAATGTTCCTTAATTTCGATCTTCACTACCCTGCCCAGCTTTATAAATATGCTGTACACTGGCCTGTACGTTACAGATCACGATATAGACAGTAAAACTGCAGGTCCAAGTCTCATTTCAGATTATGTTTATGTTATTGAGCCATCCCTCATTCATTCTATCGCACTTGTACAACCTTCGTCCCCCTGTCTGTGGTGGATCCCTCTGCTGCGCATCCAGGAGTAGCACCTGAAATGTTAATAAGACAGAAAAATAGCCACAGTATCAGTGGAGAGATGCCAGTCAAATGAATTTCCTTTTGGGGTCAGCGTGACTCTGACGGTCTGCTGTGTTCTGATTTTAATGAATTCCCAATGAGGTGATCGCAAGTTCACTGTGTAAAAGCTGCACGATGACATTGCTGCTTGTTACCAATTACAGAGCTAGAAACTAAATACTGGAGCATCAGTCCTTGTTATTTTTTTACAAAATCAGCCTTCAATGTATCTTGCATGTCAACCATGCATTTGATTTTATTTACTGTCACAAATCAGCGTATATACCCCATATATGCTGATTAAAACCTGACAATACAGTGTCTGTCAGTAAAATTCACAGCAGCAGGAGGATGAGCATAAGAGCTGCCACATGTTAAAGTAAAACACAAGATAGTTAGAACACTGAACGCTTGTCTTTTTCTTCTTCCAAACTCTGATGTGTAACGCTCACTCCCTCTCTCCCTCAAGCATAAAACTGACATCAGCACAGCGAGACAGGCAAGCCAGAGTTTAGGAAGGAGTTTATTTCAGCTTTCCTTCAATGCAGACTGTCCTCAGGAGTTGTAGTTTCTGACATGAGAACTCTAGGTCAGAGCAAATAACATGTAGCCTGCTGTAAGCATTTGATTCTCAGGTTTAGGTTGATCACGGATGGACTCTTTTAAAAAGTTTTCCACATAATTCAGTATTTAGAAAGAGTATAAAATTAATGATCTGTGGTGTTAAAGACAACCAGTTTTATGGACCAGTGCAGTAAAAAGTAATACAACAACAACGTGCTTATATAGCACTTCTCTAGTCCAGGGAACACTCGAGGTACTTATACTAGTGTCAAGTATAAAAAAAGACAAAAAAAAAAGGCAATTACTGTGTAAATAAAAGCTGTTTGCAATGAGTCTCATTTATACCCATGGCGTATTGAAAATTTGTCTTATAGAAGCATGACTGGCCACCAATCAAATGGTCTAACTAAAAGAGATAATAAAAATTTGCATTCATAATTTGCACTCCAGAACACCGTGCTATTACGGCTGTTTGGAATTGGTTTCCAGTATTTTCTCTTTTGAACAAGAGAGTCCCCAGATTCTCGCAAAAGATAGTAAATAACATTTTTGCACTCCCTCACTGAAAATCGTTGCGTTCAATAAGTCTGCAGCCAAACACACTCTCTCCAGTTCTCTGTTTCTGTGTTCAAACTGATATTCTCACCCTCAGCGCAGACATAAGCAGCCAGCAACATACTTCATTTCACAGGTTCCCTGTTGGTTTGTGACACACACACACACACACACACACACACACATTCAGACACTGCCTGCAGGTATTGCCAGTGGTGATCGGCATTTATCTCGTCAGTATTATTTCTGCTTAGTAAATAAAAAAAAGAAAAAAAAGATACATGCAACAACATCATGGAAGATAAACAAAGAGAGAAATGCCCATCCATCTGGGCTAATTATAAAAAGGTGAATGCAGAAGAGGGCAGCTGCTGTCTAGGAACAAACTTTTTTTTTTCTTTTTGTCCCTGGCAGAGTAACAAGAAACTAAAAAAAATATTAGTTAATACATAACCTCTATTTGTACTCTCATAATATCTGATTCTGATTCAGACTCAGAAAATTAGCTTGTTCTGAACTTTGCCCTTGATGGGATGTTACTTTCATAAATGAAAGGATCCGTGCATCAGATGGGCTACTAATAGATTTTCAGTTTAATACTTCTGTGTGCTCTAATGTGTTTCTTTTTCTTTGTGGTTAATGATGATACATACTGCAAAAGAAATATCTGAAGAATACAGTCTGTACAAATTCAACAAGCGCTTTCCAAAGCTGAGGACCTCAGATTAAATAGTTTGTCAATGTCAAGAAACACAACACATGCACATATCAGGGTTCCCTACATGTATAAATTGATACTAACATTACACTGAAATGTTTACTTTAGAGGAAACATCAAAGTCCTTTTCAGCTAAAAAGAGGATGGATAATCAAGGGAATACAGATTATTGTGACTCAATTTCAAAGCAATGCAACAACATGGTTTTAGCATCCTCTTTTTCACTCAATACGCCATTACTATTTCACTTAATGGCAAAATATTAATAGACGAACATGACTAACAAGTTAATCAATTTTAATTGTTAGTTGTTTTTTTTTCCATTTTAACATTACAGTGTACCATTTTGTAGGCTACATGGGTTATGTTTAAAGAAGAGGGTTCACATACACTTAGAAACAAGGCATCAGCGGTAAATGGACACCACTGATATAGTACCTTTCTGGACTTTGTTCACGACCAAAATATTTGATACACCATGAATCGCATTCATACAGCTCTCTCTTGGGCAACGTTCACACTGCAGGTCTCAATGCTCTAGTCTGATTTTGTGTGACTGTTTACATGACTATCTTAAATGTGACCTATATCAGAGTCTGGTGTGAGCTGGCTACTCCTTTGAAGTGACCCTCATGCTCAGAAAGACGAGGTGACATCAAACACAGAGCGTCGGGTATAATGCAGCAGGCAGAGAAGCCGCATGATTTATTTTTGAAGATTTTGTGTAGTGGAAGCCGACACACTCATTAAGAAATTATAATGAGAAGAAGACTGAGGAAAAGGAGGTAAAAACACAAGCTCTCACCAGTGCAGAATGGTGACATCAGTCACATGACAGTGACATTAAAGATGGATGAAATACCCCCTGACAGTTCACACTGAAGTTGCATTGGAAAACATCACATATGTATCCATTTCAGGACCATATAAGACAGTGACCCAGGTCTGATGAGAAAAAAAAGTCATATTTCATGTCATCTGAGCTGCTCAGAAAGCCATAAAAAATCAGTTATGATCCAAAGGGAAAAAAAAAAAATCAGATTTGGGTCACTTTTACCTGCAGTGTGAACGTGAATTCACAGAGATCTATACAGTCCAGGCAGCACTTTTTTTTTTTTTTTTTTGGTGTGCTATACAGTGTCTACACATAAGCTGATTTGCGAAGAATTATGTTTCATTCATTGCCCCGGAAATTACAGCAAGCACCAGCTTTCATGTTATCATGCACTGTGAAACAATCATGTTAGGTTTGGAGTTAAATCTGTAAACAGCTCCATGTTACTGAAGGGGGTAACTTTGATCCTTCTTTGTGCATTAGCCATGTCTATTTGTTTCAGATGGCAAGCTAAAGGCTTTTTTATCTTTTTTCCCCCCCTCTTCTGACATCTGACACTATTCTGATACAGCCAGAGGTGCTTCAATCCCTTGCAAGTGATTAAGTGCCCCTGGGCTAAAGACTAAACCCCTGACATTGTCCTGCTATATATAAAGAATTTATTGTATCATAAAAAAAAAATCTATATCAGTAATTAGGTGGATGAGAACCTTGTTTTAAAGCACTTAATAGAACAAAGACAGGTAAAGCACAAGCATTAATTTATCTTAAAGGGACAGGTAATGTGTCATGCCACCTTCATTTGATTCTCATTTATGGGGCATGAATTAAGTTAATTACCAGCTTTCTCAACCTTTTTTTTATACTGTCTTAGGAAAAACGTAGGAAAAAAATGTAAAGATTGAGGATACATCAGGCTAAAAGGTGTTCAAATAACCCAAAAGGGCAAATGCCATAATCTTGGCTTTTACATGGCTGAGTTTCAGGACAGAGATGACTTGGGTTCTGGACATCTAACTTAGCTGAGCAGGCAGCTCACTAATGGAGGTTACAGCACAAGTGCAGCTGGCACAGATTTGAGTCCCAACCTGTTACCCTTTGTGTCAAGGGGTGAAGCTTGATGACGACCGGCTGTCAGGCTTTAGGAGTATTCCAGCAAAGAATCCTTTTCTTTTTTTTTCTGCCAAAGTGCAGAGAAAACACAGTGTTGCTACCAGCGAAACAAAAGCCAGGTTATGACCTGGCCACCAAAATCAAAGGAAAAAAAAAAAAAGAATTGACCAACAGTAAATGAAGACATTGACTGAGAACATTCTTCTGAGTACTTTTTCCTGGAGCTCGAAAATTCACAACCCCCA
Source organism: Arrhamphus sclerolepis (assembly GCA_037176975.1). Lineage (NCBI taxonomy): Eukaryota > Metazoa > Chordata > Actinopteri > Beloniformes > Hemiramphidae > Arrhamphus > Arrhamphus sclerolepis. Next base: position 8,431 of record JBAMYA010006826.1, on the reverse strand, counting down.
TGTAGGGCTGGGAAATTAATCAAAAATTAATTGAAACCAACATTTAGAACCAATAATCGATGTTATCTTGTTCTTGTCAATTATTTCTCTTCTGTGAAATAATAACTGGGTGTAGGCTACTGCCTTTAACTTATTTCAAAATTAAAGATATGTGCTCTTTAATTAGATTTTTTTTTTCTCCCAGTATTAATAGTTGATTATATCTGAAGCAAAAATCTTGTCAGTTATCTATGAGGGCAAACAAAAGGATATAAACATTATTGCTCATTAATTGTAATCAAGGTAACTTGTTCAATTAATTTTGATATTTATTTGCGGTTGTATCGCTCAGCCCAACCCCCATGTCATCGGTAGAGTCAGAAAGAAACTTCAGTACATTTCTCCACAGTAATCTGACACAAAATAGATTCACTTCATCCATCGACCACCTGACTTTGGTGAAACGATGATCAATATGTTTGTATCCCCGAAAGGTCATTGGTATGAGCATCTCTTCAAACATGGTAGATCCAGGTCTATACACCTTTTTTTTCTTTTTGTTTCTCTTTAATAACTCTCTGTCTGTTCTGAAGTTTCTTATTTTTACCACAACAAATCTTTTGAACTAGGATTTGATAGAACCCACAATGCTAAAAAACAGCTACAATTAAATGTTGGTTATTACAGTTAAATCATGTTGAGGTATACAACCTGAATTTCATTATTTCTGACAATGTAGACCATGTTTACAGTCAATGAAAAGGTCAAAAATCTAAAGCATTTATTTAGGCATCAGATGTGATACTTGTGTTGTTGGAATGTGACTCTATTTCCTTTATAATTAATATGGTCGTCAATCAACCAAATGTCACCACTAGCCATCACTGATACTGTCTGGGAGAAATAAATGTACATGTTGGACTGCTAACATGAGAGTGTATCAGCTGACGCTGAGAAAAAGCAGGGAGCATGAAAAGTTCACTAAACCATTGCAGCTCTGACACACCATCAGTCCTTCAACCCATCACTCTCACTTTCACACTCACATTCACACTCATGGCCAGTATAGAGTCATCACTTGTTTGTGTTTAGTCAGTGGGAAGAAACCAGAATATCCAAAGAAACTCACACAGAGGGTGAAGATGCAAAACATGACAAGCTTTGATCATTGCAATTCGATATTTTTTATGCAGGTTGAGAATAAAGCTACACTATAAAACATACGGAGAAAACATTAGAATAGCCATTAAACAGTTGTGGTCTGAGTGATTTGATTTATAAAGACAGATCTAATTGAAAACATCTCAATACTTATTGTTCCTTTGGTAATATGCTCCTCTCAGCTAGTGCAGTGAAGATTCCACTGAGGTCATGCAAACAATAGTATGTTAAATTCAAAGGTACCATTATTACAACTGAAATAGATCATATGAAGGGCAGGGTATAATCGGCTCATCAACTGAAATAAATCTAAAATTTAAAGTATGGAGTCATGCACCTTCCAAGGCCTCCTTTTCCTGAATACATATCATGCCATGACATGCCATCAGATGGTGAAATGCTGGCAGAACCCCAGGGAGAAGAAGAACAGCCAAACCTCAGTGTATTTCATGTCTGCCTGTAGGCAGTGACGTTAACAACTGAAAGTGATTTAATTTCCTAATTCATCCAGCTCCTTTATTTATGAGCCAGCAAGACTTTTTACCAGGCACTGATGGATCCCTTTTACTCTTTTTTTCTCCTTCTCTTCCTTCCTTCTCTTCTTTTTCATACCCCAAGGACATGGTGGCTGCATAAAAACTGACATAGAAAGAACTGGGAAGTGGAGAAAAGTAACAAAATAGTGTTGCAAAGACTTGGCAGGGTCATGTCTTGTTGCTAAGACATTCAAAACAATAAATTTTATTTTCAAAAACCCCTTTATTTTTTTTCCTGGTCCACCTCTGCTCTGTATTTCTTTCATTCTCTTGCTGTGTCTATTCTCTAACACCATTTTCTCACCATGAAGTGGTCTGTCTTATCTTGGAGAAATCCTCTCCACAAGTAATCCATCTCTCTACAAGACTTCGGTCTATATATACCTTTTTCACATTCTCACACACACACACACACACACACACTGAGTATGTCTTGCCTCTGCCCAAAGGTTGCAAACGAATCTTTTCTTCAGACCTTTTCCTCCTTTTATTATCTTATTAAAGAGAAACACAAGCAGACACACAAACTCATTGACCAGATTGTAGGAGCTGCAATAACCTCTTCTATTTGTTGGTTTATCACCCCTGAAACAAAAAAGATTTCAGATAAAGTTTCTATAAAACATCCCATAATATGATATATTTGCATGCAGTGCATGGAGTACAAATGCACACACACATACACACACTTGACATATCTATAGATATATATCTTCATATAGGTAACTATATCTATATTATGGTTAGAGTGACAGTGTTATCTTCAAATTTTTAAGATCCAATCTGATGTTAGCCTGTGGTACAAAAGCTGAAACTCTTATTCTATTGTACCTCATGTAAATCCTTGCCTGCTGATCCAGGGTCAGGTGAGGGGAGTGTTGGCAGAAGTCAGACCCTGCAGGATCTGATGCAAGTTTTCCAGATGTCTGGTTAAACCACCCACAGGGCAAATAGGCCTGTCAGCAAGATATGGTCAGAATGACCTCAGAGCTGCCTGTCACCTTATCTCTCTCTACACACACACACACACACACACACACACACACATTTCTGCTTTTACAGAGTGCTACCTCCATACCACTTTGCATACTGCTTTATATCAACAAGCTGTTCCTGTATATCATATAAGATGAACGGTACCAAAAAAGACTGAACAGTTATTTTACCTGAAGCGGACTGCAGGCGAATGTTTAAAGAATAGAAGGGAGAAGACATGAATGAAACCAAAAAGCAAAATCCAGATGTGTTAAAGTATTTATTCTTTAAATAACAAATCCGACATAGAGCTCTGCGATTCACCCGATTCGCCCTTGTGAGCCAGAGCAACAAGATTAGACTTTAAAACTGCGACGGAGAATAAGAGGGGCTGAGAAAAAAAGGTACAATTCATTCTTTTTGAATGAATAACAACACGTTCCCATGCATAAAGATTATGCCGACCAGTGGTGTGTAAGGACCAAACACTAAGCAAAGATGTATGTTCGTGTTACATCACCAGCATCAGCAGGACGAAGAAGAGTAATAGTGCTAATAGAGATAATTTATTTCTGTACAAAACTGCAGTCATTTTCCTGAAAGATCTTGTATTTATGATGGGGGAACATGGACCACTGGGTAAAATCTTCTACAGCACATTTCAAAGACTGTCTCTGGACTCTGTGTTGGTCAAATCCAATGCTCCTTGAATGACTCTCACAATTTAAGACTAATAAATCCTGCGTTATTCAGCTCCAGCAGGGGAGAATCTGTTGTTGAAAAAAAAACAAGTCATTCAGTATATCCATGTAGTCAGCTGACCTCCTTTTTTGGACACATAATGTTGCTGAAGATAGTCCTGACCAAGCAACATGACATCTCTGGACAGTAGTTTTGCCATCGATTCTCTTCAATTAGATGTCATCAAATATTCAAATGATCTCCAATCAACATCATTCAATATTTTCTTGTTGTTTTTGTGACATTTATTATTTGAATATGATGGTTTACCATTATCCTTCCAAGTTTGAAATCTTATTAGAAGAACTCTTAGTTCAACTGTTCTGTTTACTTGCTGTAGACCAATAATTTGACTTTTCTGAAACACTTCCAACTCTTCCAGTAACAACATCAGTGAGGGTTAGATAACTTTTTACCAGTTGAAACATATTAATCTATATAGTTATATTATCTTTTCCAAAGCCTTTTACCTACATAGCAATTTCTTTTGACATTTTTCCTTCTGTTGGGGGTCACCAGAGCAGGTCACCATCTTCCGCATATTGATTGGTCAAGGTTTAACATCAGATGCCCCTGACCCAACCCTCACTATGCATCTGGGCGTGGGACCAGTACTCTGAGTTGTGGGGTGCAGTTTGATGCCCAGGGACACTTTAGCGCGTGATGGGACTGGGGCTTCATCCGACAATTTACCAGTTGGAGAGGAAAACTAGAACCACAAGCAAAATATTTATCCAAAGTACAGCAATTTGATAAAATGTTAAAAATAAAACAGACATATAATTCTTCTGTAATTAGTCTCTGCCCTCGACGGTTTGCCCAGAAACAGACTATAATTTCAGACTCTTACCAAAACAAAAGTGTTCTCAGGGAGGTCAGTGAAGCTGATGGTTAGACATTTTAACTGCTGGTGAGGGAGGAAACTTTTGAAAGTTTGATTCTTCCTTTTAAATCAGCCATGTATGTTTTCAGTTTTGATTTGTCACCTAAACAAAGCATACTTTGTAACAAAAAAAATAGCAGTATATCTAGTGTAGGACACAAAGATTTCCAAAGCAAGAACAAGGCAACAACAGACTATTTCAGTTGATGGTGGACAGAAATGTATGCCCCTGGCAGTAACCCCCGAACCCCCCTCCAAAGGGCAAATACTGTTGGAAAAGGCTGCAAAAACACTGCAGCTGCCAAAATAATGTCAGTTTCATGAGATAAATAGTCACTTTGGGCTTGCTCTGAATACAACATAAAAAGGTACAGAGTCATTAATCCTGTAGCTTCAGGCAACAAAGAGTTAGGACAGGGACAACTTAAAAGAATTGCCAGCAATTAAAAAAGAAAAAGAAAAAAGAAAACGAAAGATGGGATCTGCTGTACAGGAGGTGCGTCATTGAAGCACAAAAAGAGATTTTGAATCTAATTATTATGGCGCTCATCTAAGTCGACCAGGGCAATCAAGTTGTCGTCAAACCAGACGTCATATTTCTTAAAACAATGTTTCCTATTGAGCAGGTTTACTTTAACATGTCACTTCATCTGGATGAAGTTGCATAGTTTATTTTAAAGCTGTTTTAAAACTAACATCAAATAAAGAAGGACACATGAAAACTGCTAAATGATGATTCCACCGGCTCGTCCAAAAAATAACACGTGTTTAGGTCACAATTTAGCAAATCAGGATATGATACAAAATCATCTGGTCCCTGCTAATTTTTAAAGACGGAATGTAAAAGATGAAAAGCAACACACACAGAACTGTGAGTGTTTGAGTCAAACTTCGGTCTACTGCATGATTCAGTTCCTTGTAGAACCACTTTTAGCAATAATCATTTAGTATACGATTCCAAATCTGCCAGAATATTGTGAAGGAATGTTTTTATACTCTTCCCTTAAATGTTGTTCCAGTACATTACTGTTTTTTTGTTTTTTATATATAGGTATGCAGCATAAGCTGCACTGTAATGTTTTTATTATTTTTTGTTTATTTAAAGAAAAAAATATTTCCAAACAAATGAGAAAAAAGATGCATGTGACCCTGCACAGGAAATGGCGGGTGTAGGTAATGGATGGATGGATGGATGGATGGATGGATGGATGGATGGAAATGAGAAAAAGCTTTTCAGACTCTACTGTCACAAAACTAACATAGAACATGTCACGTCACTGGCATCAATGCCGTGGGCCACATCTGGCACACACTTTATTTTACCGTGAGCGTGCAAAGACAATCATGAACTTATAACTAAATGGATACTTTTTCATTTAAAAAATGAAAAAGTATCCATTTAGCAACATTTTTTTTGTTTAGGAAGATACTTTTTTTTTAAGAGCTATTATACAAAAATGTGTGTTTACAAAACTTGAGATTTTGTGACAAAAAAAAACCTTACTGAGGACATTTCAATGCGACTGTCTGTTTAATTCAGTACTAACAACACAAAGTGGAATAACTGAGGAGGAGAACTGCTAGTTAAGGTCAAAATCATGATTTTGACAAAAGCTGTGATTTTTGTAAAAATAAAATCACAAAATATTTTAAATATTTTAAATATTTAATAATACAATTTAATAAAATATTATATTTTTATATTATATTTTTTATTTTATTTATTTTAATTAAAATATTATATTATATTTTAACAAAATATTTAATTAATACAATTCTTTTTCATTTTAAGACTTTTTATGTCAAAATGTTGTAAAGTTGATATTTTCTTACATAAAAAATTGTTAATTTAAGTTGAAAAGTCAGAATTTTAAGACATTTCTGTTTGTGCAAAACAACTACATCAACAAAAAAAAACTTGATTCTTTTTTTAAATTTTGAAGTCAATTTGAGATTTTACAGTGTAAATTTTGTGTAAATTTTGTAATAGAGGTCACAATTTTTTATAAAATTTGAGATTTTATGACAACAATTCACATTTTTTAAATGAAAAAGTGTCCATTTTGCAACATTTTTTTTGTTTAGGAAACTACTTTTTTTTAAAGAGCTATTATACAAAATGTGTGTTTACGAAACTTGAGATTTTGTGACAAAGAAAAAAAAACAAAAAACTCTTTTTTCTGATTTTATGACCTAGTCCAGGAACTAGCTGCAAATCTGCAACGAAACTTGTTGTGAAAATAAAGAATAACTGTCCCTTTAATGGTAACCATGATGATGATGTGGCCCAGGATGAAATAGAGTTTGACATCATTGTGTTATGTGGAGCCCTGGGAATTTCACAGTCTGACCTTTGAGCGAACTAGACATCCACTTCTGGGATTACTGGCAGCTGTCTTAAATGGTTTCCATTTGTGAATAATCTTTCTTATTGTACAATGGTGGCTTTTACATTGTTGTCCTCCACTGAAGCAGTGATTAACTTTTTTTCCTTTTACACACTGTTTTTGCAGTGAGACAGATTTTATTGTGTCCCATTTCTGACTATTATTATGTGGTATGCTGTTACTGTCGTCATAAATCATGGAAAGCTGTGCAAGCTTCTACAAAGCTGCAACAAAGAGTGTGTTTCAATAAGCAATAATGAGGCAAAACAAAGCTATTATGAAAGTGAGAAAAATATGTCGGAGAGACCAGAAACATTAATGAAGCGAGAGTGTGGGAAAAAAAAGTAATTATTTGAAAATTAAAGAATAAAAAAGAAAAACTCTAATGAGGGAAGAAACAGATGAGTGAGGCCACAAGTCTGATGCAGCATCCTTGCTCTGTAACAAAGCCAGAAACTAAACAGATAAGCTCTTGTAACTGAGGCACTGCCTATTTAATAAATTGCCTGCCCTGAAAAAAAATAAAAAAATAAAAAAACAAAAAACTTATAATGGCAGCTGGTGCATGGGTTTCACAATATCAGAACACTAATTAGGCACAAAAAGTAATTAAAAAGCCTACACAAGCAAGAGAAAGGCTAATTTTTCAAAATAAACAATGGAGGAACTATTTAAACATTCCATAGGTCACCTTTCTGAAATCAGCTCACACACAGAGGAGTCTAAACAATTGAACAATTAAACAAATAGAATAAAAGCATTTAGATCATCCAGCATCCACACCCTGAGATAATAAAATTAATTTATGAGACAAACTCTTAGATGACACATTCTACAGCTGAGTGTGCTCAAACTGAAGAAGAAATGTTTGCTCCTTTTCAAACAGACAATAGAAAACTCTTAAACTATATCCTTAAGCTTAAAAATTACCTTTAATCATCTGCACAATCATTTCAGGGGATTGATAGTTAACTTAATTATTTGAAAAGACTAAAGCTAAAGTGGTCATGTAAATTATGACTTCCAGTCCAGCAATTACTGTCTATGCCTGTGTTTGTTAAAAAAGTTAAATGAAGTCAGATGACTTCTATTAATAAATTAAATGAAATGTGTCCTAATAAAGCACTATATAAATCAAATGTATGCATGTATTTATGTATGAGTCTTAATGTACATTTCTGTATAACAGCGATGAGCTCTTGCTGTTTCTGAAGTGAGAAAACTGGGCCAAACCCCCCATATATCACACTATTTTGTCAGGGTACGCTGGGAAAAAAGAAAGCAATTAGGCATGAGATGTCTAATCAATCAAAATGATTAAACAAGAGGTTGAGTTTAAACACCTTTCAGATTCTTCTACACTTTTCTACTTCTACTTCTAATTAATGCTAATTCTACTTCTAATCCCACACCACAATATAGAATACACCCTATCTTAATGGAAGTGATTTTCCTGCTATAAAACTCTCAGCAGTGTATAAGGTCAAAGGAGATATTTTCCTTTAGGGGATGGATAATTTATGCAGTATTTAAGATATTATTATTTTTGTGGAAAGATATGCCATAAGAGCTGATTTGTATAGAATTGCTCTTGCATAAAAATGAAATACCTAAGCTCTACTCTGTACCAGACTTATCATCTGTTTTGTTTTCTTATTATTTCAGCAGTCTGTCACTTTCTGTCTCCTCTTTTGCTCTGTGTTTTCAGTGTGTTTACAGTTTGGATACAGTATTGGCAGTGCAATGTATGTGTTCAACTGGCCTCCCCT
>JBAMYA010006825.1:0-44271 GCA_037176975.1 Arrhamphus sclerolepis | reverse complement strand
TTGTAAAGAAACTCCAATGAAGCACCAGGATGAAAATAAAGCCAGAGATGAGGAAGAGAGCAAGAGGTACGGAGGAAGAGAGTCCGGCAGCCTCTGAAATATTCATCTGCTCTTGGTGAATAATTGATGGCGTATAGAAGACCGCTGCATGAAGGTTAGATGGATAAATGGATGGAAAGAGGGAGAGAGGGGCAGACAAAGAGAACCCAGTATGTCCAGGTGGTGGTTTCATTCTCTGTCACACTCAAATCGTGGGAAAGTCCGCCTTTAACGCCTCCTCCCTGTTCGTAATATCGTCTCCCTCTGACACGCCAGCACTCTCTGCAGGACAACCTGCTCTCACATCAGCTCTTCAAATTAAAGTTATCAGCTTATTACTCCTATCTTACGTTTTCATCCCTCCTCCACAGGTACGTGAGAGCGTTTTAATCTGCTGTGCAGAAGCGCTTTGGCTTTCAGTAGTCTCCTTGTACAAGTGGCAGATGTGGACGTGGAAGAAGACTCTAACTCGCTGAAATTAAAGGAACAAGGAACCCCTGAAGGGCAGCAGAATGCAAAGAAGAACAGACAATGAAGAAGAGAAGAATAAGGAAAAATAAAGCTACCAACAGCTTGTTGTGACGAAAACATCATGAGAATTGCACAAGTGGGAAGATTTAAAGAGGCACAAAGGAATCCCAAACAGAGAAAGCAAAAGTTGGATCTGAGGCGGGGTCTCCATGAGGCAAGAACAACACAGCTGTGCTGGATGTTCTTCAGCGGTGGAGGTCATCCAGCACAGTGAGATGTTCCTTCTTCCTGCCAAACGGAAGTTGACCTTTGCTTGATAAAAATGGAACATCTTGTGTTTACCTCCATGTTGGATGGAAGAGATGTTTAGCGTTTAGCTCCAGCTACATGCTGCATCACTGGTTTTAGTAGCAAAAACACAACTTACAGTGATGAAATGTAAAAAATTACATCCTGTACTGGACTGTTTGTCTGTGCAGGTTGCTGTGCAGGTTGCTTCTCTCAGCAGAAGAGCTTCTTTTCTCAGCAATGAAGGTTTTTAAAACTGCCGTTCATTAAGCTCTTAAACAGTTTCTGGAAATTGATTAGTTGCATCCAGAGCAGGGTCATGCAGAACAAAAGTGGGAATACCATTAAAAGATCGATACGCCAAACTCACTGAAAGAAAAGCAAGAAGGAAGGAATGATCACCCCAATCATGTAAAACTGTTTATGGTGCTGCAGCCTGGGACAAAAACATGCGCAAGTGACTGAAGAACAAAAGATGGAAGTATTTTTTTGAAGACGCTACATCTACAGCTGCTCAGACACGGGTGAGACGGCTGCGTACTTTGGAAAAGTTAACTTTACTTCAAATCCCATTGTGGAAGTGAGCTCACTCTTTTTCTGCTTCAATATCTTCATCTCTTTGAGGGAACTTACTGCATGTGCAGAATTAGAATGAGTGAATTCACAGTGGAAGGTCGTCTCAGCTGAATTGTAGAAAAGTCCCATGCTGGGCTTCAAATCGTGTTTTGTACATTGTTTTTCATAATGCACACAACTGTTCAATGTCATGTCTCCTTAAACTGTGCTTGTGAAATGTCCACTTGCAATACCTGTGGTATAAATAATAATAATAATAATAATAATAATACCTGGGGTAATTCAGTTGTATAAACTTGAACAACTAAAATGTTGTTCCAAGAACAATCTAAATTATACCCTACCCCATGGGAGAAAGATAAGTAGTAATGCATTCACTTCAAAGGACTAAATCCCATCTTCCAGGTTGCAGACACTTCTAGCCCCCCTTGAACCCTTTATGTTGAATTAACTGTAGTTCCTTGAAGTTCCACTAGAGGCTGGCTCCAAAAGTGAGACAATCTCCACAATTCTTTCTAGCAGAAATAATTATAGTTATTTACAGCCGTAGTTCAAAAATGGTTTTGGTCTCCACAGCTGGATTTCACATCCATAATTAGAGGGACAGTCATTTGATTGACAGCTGGCATGGCTGGTGGCTAGCTGTCATCACTTAGCTATGCAGAAGGGCTGGACAACCGGTGCTTCTAGTCCCATTTACTGTGAGACTCGCTAGTTATCTACAGCTATCTGGCTTTCCCACTTATCCAGGTGGTGGTGCATGGATAATGTAGAAGGAATATTGTCAAAATATTGTTAACTTAGTGGAAAATCAGTTGTTTCTAGAAAAAAAAAAATTAGCGTTCTTTATCTTCCGTAGTCTCACTCTCTTCTCTCTTCTTTTTTCAGGTGTTACCATGGTGATGCACTGCCCCTCGCCTCCCAAACCTTCCACCTACCATCCTGGTGCTTCCCTGCACTGGTCCACTGTGGGATGAACGCTGGTGCGGCCGACCTGCAGTCCGACCGCCACATATTTATATATTTATACCAGATATTTGGATATTTTTGTACCATGACATATATTTTTGTCCCTCTCCTCTCTCTGTCCTTTATCCTCTCTGTCCTGTCTCTGTCCTCCCCATGTCTTCCTTTACCCAGCGGAAGGATCCCCCTAGAACTGATCCAGGTCCTGGTTCAGGTTTCTACTGTATCTAAGAGGGAGTTTTTTCTTGCCACTGTTAGGCTTTGCCATGTGTTTGGAGGTCATGCTCTGGGTTTCTCAGAGAACTTTGTTCTAAATAGATGAGACATTGAGAGGAGCCAGCTGAGGTGGCTCGGGCATCTGTTTCGGATGCTCCCTGGACGCCTCCCTCTGGAGGTGTTCCAGGCATGTCCCGCCAGGAGGAGACCCAGAGGAAGACCCAGGACACGCTGGAGCGACTATGTTGCTCGGCTGGCCTGGGAACGCCTTGGGATCCTCCTGGAGGAGCTGGAGGAGGTGTCTGGGAGAGGGAAGTCTGGGCGTCCCTGCTCAGGCTGCTGCCCCCGCAAAGGAGGCGGAGGAAGATGGATGGATGGATAAATAAAATTGAATTGAAAATCAAATTTGTTGAAATTTGCAAAGCAGCTGTCTGAAACTGAAAACTACAGCCAGGCGTCCTGTCTGGTCTGTTTTAACTCATCTACTTCCTCACTTCTGCTGTGATTGAAAAGGTCTTTTGGTAAGAATTGAAGCCTCACAGATTATGATGTCACACTTTTACAGTCAGAAACAAAATGTCAAGAAAGTGAACTTGACAACAGTTCCAGGTAGCAACACACCAGTAGCTTCTCCTGGTTTGCTGCTAGCGCCTACACCAAACTTACCACAAGCCTGAGGGAGAAGCTAGCTGAAACTAAAGGAGGAGAGACTACAATCTTTGATGTACTTTATTATGATACAGCGCCTGTCGTTTGTATGTGGTTTACCATCTTAGAAGCTCTTACGCTAATGGATAACCGGAACCACTGTGTCTGGCTTTTGCTGTTGTGGCTCATGGTTGACGGTCAGTTAGACGCTGGAGATATTCCCAGATGTAACGCAGGGCTCTTTCTGCAGATTGCACAGTTGTTTGGCAAAACCAGTACAGTATGTGGGGCTTTAAATGCACTAGCTTTGAGTAGAGCCCCAGCTTATTAGTTCCTGGATCAAAGAAAAGTAACTGGAAAGCTCCACCCACGTATGACCTGACCTCTCTGAGACTTTGAACCTGCAGAGAACCTGAAGCAGAAATCTACAGGAATCATTTTGGGGAAATTAATCTTATTATGAGCGTATTTACAGGGTTGCAAACTTTAAGACTTTGAGGCTAGCTAGAGCTTTTGTTTTTGACTGTATGTTTCATTGAGGTGAATAAGTTTCTGAAAGGACAAAGTCAAGTGAAGCCTGTGAATCATATTCTCATTCTTTCCAACTTGTGTGCTTTCGACTGTGTTTTGTGGACATTTTTGTTGGGTGAAGCCACTTCGGGACGTCTCTTCCCTGTTCAGAAGGCCAGTTTGAGAGCAGGCATGTAGTGTGATGACTAAAGGGTTAGGAATGAAAACACTCAGCGGTACTCCCTCAGAGTCGAGTTAAACACAAACATCTGTGCATGACTTTTAAAAGCTCGTGTAGATGAAAGAGATTCACCACTGAACTCTTTTGCTTGCATGATGACAGCATGGATGTTTTTCATATGAAAGTGAGTGAGCTGCTTTTAAGCATCAGTTCGACCTGTAAGTTAATTTCCTTCTCTTTTACGGGAGCCGACAGTCTGCAGGACTTGTGTTGTGTAATGCAGTCAGGCAGAGACGCAGCTGTGGTGTTAGTGCACACTGACTGCACACTGACTGCTGTGACTCCTTAAAAGCAACACCCAGTGTAATTTGATTTCCTTACTAGGGCGATCAAAGGCCATTAAATCTTAAACGGGTTGATGCATTTGCTGCGGCCGAGCTGCACAGTGCGACACTACAGAAGGCACAAGTTCAGGCCACTTTCTGAGCCGATTTCAAGGGCTCCCGAGAGCTTTTGAACGTTCACTGTTTTCTCTTTTTTTAGAAGGAAATGGGAGATTAACCTCTGATGAAACATAAATTAAATTTACATAAACATGTACAAGTTTTAACAGCCCGTCATTGGAGAGCTCATCATTCTCATTCCTCTACTCTCTTACTCTGCAACACATACTGCAACATTTATACATGCAGTCCATCCATCCATCCATCCATCATCTATACCCGCTATTCCCATTGCAGGGTCACGGGGGTCTGCTGGAGTCTATCCCAGCTCACTTCGGGTGAAAGGCAGGGGTCCACCTGGACAGGTCGCCAGTCCATCGCAGTATATATGCAGTCATATTTACTTTATTTACCATAGGCATGTGTAGATTTTCATTCATCAATGTTGTGGTAATCCAACTGGTGCAATTACATGACAATGTACATAAATACACATCTGTGACTTAAAGTGACTATTTTATATTTCATTTTCTTGCAGTCTCTTACTATCGACAAAAACCGAAGTAACTCTGAACTCCCGTCTCGACATCTCTCACAATTCTGTATTACCATTGGACAGGATGATGGTCAACAAGAGCTACGAGATGAAACTAACTCACACAAGTAGACTCCAGGAAGCAAGCAATCGAACCTCCACACCTATAGGAGACCCACTGAGCTAAAAATAACTGACTGACATTCTTGACTCTGAAAGTCAAGATGGATGGATGTCTCATAGATCAGATCCATATCTGAAGATGGACAAGGTGATGAATTCAAAGACACGCCAACTAGTCAATGGGAGAATGTTGTGGAGAAACGCCAACATGATGAAAATGGAATCCAACAATTGTTCCTGTTTTTTTCAATAAGAATTTGAGAATAACCAGTTTGCTCAAACACTGAGCCAATATATTCCAAAAAGGTGTGTAAATACACATATACATAGCTAATCCTGTTCTGATTACATCTTCAATACCTTCCTTTATCATTAGAGCACGTTTACCAGATGTCCCTTTGCTCAGAGATTGTCCCAGAAGTCCTTAATAAAGTGTTGATGTCAAAGCTGATTCAAACAACCGCCGTTTAACATCCAGACTCCAACATTTCAGCTCTGTCGTCATCACGTTAAAACCTCTCAGTCTACAGGATAGACTGATCTGATTGGCTCTACATGACATTTGGGCATAACTAATGAGCATCAATGATGGGTCGTTAGACAGACCTGCTGAGCAAATTCAAATTTGCGAGCAGTAAATCTAGATTTCCAGGCCATGTTATATCATCAAACTCTTTCAAATGAAACTGCAGCTACAGCGTAGCCCGACGTGCACCTCTCTCCTAATATAACTTGACTTTGCAGCAGCATGGACACAAGAAATGTGATTGGTAGACTTGTTCTTCACTGTTGAAATGTTGTTTTCAAGGCAGGAAGAATGATGTTTGCTGCAGCGTCTGTAAAAGCAATCGGTGTTCAATATCCATCAGCTCCATCTCACAGTAAATACACTTCATTTGCACTTTTAGTTGCTATGTTGACCTCTGTACAGGAAGTAAACAAAAGTAAACTCAGCCCTGCAGAAAAGAATCCAAGCTGCCACCCAGTGGTTGGTGGTGGAATTACAGAGCGACGCGGACAATAATGCAAAAATATAAATGCCTGAGATGGTATAGGCATAAATCAGGCTTTATGCTGAAAATATGATATTTATGTTGCATTCACAGACTTTTGGGTTCACATAAACGGATATTTGTTTCAAAATAGCATGTAAATATTTCACAATATTGCACTTTTAAATTGTTGATTGGAAACATTCGTGACGGTCTGAGTGCACCATTTTATCCCGGACTTACAAGGCTTGCAACACAGAAGCATTTGAAATTTCATGTAATATTCCATCTGGTAATTCAGCGCCCTTGAATAATCTGTTATTGGAAATCTGTAGCTCGCATCCCCAGAGGAAACAGATTATCAGCACCCCCCATAAAAACCTCAAAGCTTTATGTACTGACTCAGTCCTTCCCAGCTCCTTTTTACAAGCGTCCATACATTATTCCGCATGCACAGCAGCGAGCGTTATCTTTCCGCTGGCAGAACATCCAGCTTCCAATTTCCACGGCATTTATGTTTGTATTAAGTTCAAACAGTTGTCTGATAAAACATCAAGTAATATTATCTGTGGCAGCTCTTGAAAAGCTGTGCAAAAACCTCTCTAGGAGAATGAAACACAGAAGATAACTGCAGGACTGCATAGAGCCGGTGATGGATAACAAGACAACCCAGAGATGACGGCTGCATTGTTCACGCCAATAAGCATGCACACACAAACACACACAAAAGGTGCAGGGGTCTTGGAGCTGGAGCCAATGGTGAAGATTGAGAGATCTGTGTGGGTTCACCTATGAGCGTGTGTGCACCAAGGAGGAGGGGGTTGAATGGCCAACAATTGAATAACCTTGACCTTCTCTCCAGATATCCTTTATTAAAAATCAAGAAAAAGCTCTTCATGTGGGAATAACAATGGCAGGCAGGGAGTGAACATGTGTGTGTGTGTGTGTGTGTGTGTGTGTGTGTGTTTGAGCCAGAGTGTATGATTAATGCTACTGGGTCTCTATCACCTACAGTAAAGTCACGGTCCAGCGGCTTTCACACTGGCACATCATTCACCGCCAGCACCCCAAGTCGCCCTCGTTTGCTCCAGAGACACAGAAGCAGAAAAAGACGATACCTCAAATAAGGTCAAAGAAAAACTAATAGGGACGCGGCCTGTTTAGAAACAGCACAGTCAACTGAAACAAGGAAGGGAAAGACAAAAGGAAGTAAATAAGAGTGACGAGAAACATATGAGCATGAGGAGAAAAAATATAATGTAGAAAAACAACAGAGGAAAGTTCAAAAATCAGTTTTTGTGGCACATTCACATGCAGACATCCATCCATGATGATGACACATTAGTCATCAGTTTGAGAAGCCAGAAATGATTTCAAACCTGATTCAAAACACGAGTCGCTTCAAATGTCCAACCAGATTCTCTTAGATGTTCAGTCTGAACAACCTAAAATCCTCTTTTGGAATTCACAACGCGACACAAACAATGACCTTGTCCATCAGAGTGACAGAAGTGACAGGTGACATCCCACTTCCTGGTTGAAGCTCATCCAGGAAGTGCGTTTTGTTGCAGGACCTCCACTGGCCACTAGGTGCTGGCTCCACAACAAAGCTAATCTCCATTGACCTCCAAGTTAAAAGGTTAAAAGAATTATAAACATATTTACAGCCTGGTGTAAATTTTTTTACATCTGTAGTTACATTTAACATCCACGACAACTGTTTTTGTACCACATCAATGAAGCTGACCAATCGTATACCCAGACATCATTTGACATGTTTGACTGACAGCTAGCTATTGACTCTGCTGTGGTCTTTGACAGCTTTGTACCCCGTCTTTGTAGCTGTGCGGTTTGAGAAAAAAAATGGACTTCAAAGGCTCTCTGTAGAATTTATGGGTCACATGACCAGATAGTTGGTCCAGTATTTACAGTCTATGGTGTCAAAATGACTCGGTTTGTCTTGTTTGAGTCTTTGAGTCTGTGGACGAATGTCGAAATAAAACATCTCTGACCTCATTCATTTAGGTTAGCTAGTTTTAGTTTGATGCATATAAGTTACCATAGCAACCAGGTGATGAGGGAATGTCCACAACACTACAAAAACTGCTTTCTAAGAAAGTTAATAAAAGCATTATTTCTGTCTAAATAGAAATATAATCTAGTCAAACATTTTTACGTAAGAAAAAACGTCAATATTTCTTAAATTATAAATAATTTTAAGAAAGTAAGTTTTTGGCTTAATAAAAGACAATTTGACTAGATTTTGGAATATTAGGCTTCTAGTAGGGCTGTTGTTGCAGTTAAGGACTGGACCTGACCATTTCCTTTATATAATGTAAACAGTCAGTCAGAAATACTGGATCCTGATTGGTTATCCTCAAAACCAAAGCCTGAGAAGACATCTGAGGAAAATAAGAGTGAAAAAAAAAAGTAGAGGTGACGAGCAAAAAAGAAGTGGACAGAATAGAAATGAAACTGAAAGAATAAAGGAATAAAGACAGAAAGATTGAAAGTAAATAATGAAGGATGAGAACACGAGGGAAGAAAAGGAGAAGAGAGGGTCATCAAAAAGCAGGAAGACAAACATTCCTCCACCCTCCCTCCGCTATCACGCACACAAACACTCAGCAGGCTGCATATCGATGCAGACATCCATACACATGACGTGACTTTGCCGAAACCATCTGCCTCTGTGAGATCTGAAAGTCATATTCAAATATTCATCCGCTCATATTTGAGGCCTCAGCGTCATCTCCGCGGTGCCTTAAGCTGCTCACTTGAATGCAGCTCCAGCTCCATTATGCCTCTCTACGCCCTAAAGGTTCATGAGCTGCATGAGTCAGTGCATTAACCGTTGTTCTGGGTCCATTAACGTCAACTAAAAGTTGCACCGGCTCCGTTTCTGCTTTGCTAGCTCAGCAACTGTATTTGCTTTGCTTTCAAATTAGGAAAAGGATGACAAATTCACTTTTTTCTTGTCCAACTGATTGATAACTCTGTCATAACATCGGCTGATGCGACAGTCTCAACCTCCATATTAAGCAAGAAGAGAATCGGGGCCCAGAAGGGAGCCCTGAGGGACTCCGCATGTCATGATGTGATGTAATTGATGTGATGCTGACCTGTGGGTGCAGCGGCCGGAGCAGAGCATTATAAGTCAAGCCAAATGAGTAAATTCCCTGTTCAACTCGGGGCCCGCGGGCCAAATCCGGCCTGCCACGTCACTTTATCTGGCCCACAAGAACGCGCAGAGACACGATTTCAGTGCGACTGTGTATTTAAGTCATTTCTGACATCAAAAAGTGGAATAACTGAGGTGGAGAGCAGCTGGTTCATGTCAGAAAGTCAAGATTTAGAAAACATTGAAAAAAGATTTTACAATGACAAGTTGCTAATTTTGTCAAAACTCAATTTTTGTAAAATTTACTTTTTTATACAAACACAAAAGTTTTCATTTGCAAAAAGTTGAAACTACACAAAATTTGCAGTTTTATAACAATTATACTTTAATATCAAAATGTTGCAAAAAAGTTGACATTTTTAGAAAAAAAAATTATTTGAAGTTTCAAATTTGCAATTTTGTGACATTTTTGATCATGTGATGAAAAAAATCTTGATTGTTGATTAAAAAAAAATGCAATCAATGTTACCAAATTTGCAATTTTACAATATTGCTTTTTTACAAAAACCTTTTTTAAAATCATTTTGAAAGAAAAAAATGACTGTGATTTTAGAAAAATCTTAAGTTTATGCTCAAGATCAAGGTTTGCGAAATTTGGGATTTTATGACAAAAAAATGTATTTTTTAATGAAAAAAGTTAGTACAAAAGCCTCCATATTCTGATAAACGTCACAAATTCTGTAAAATTTGAGATTTTACATCAAAAAAATTCACTTTTTTCCGACTTTACAACCAAGTTCAGTAACTGCGGTAAATCTAACAGCACAGTTGGTAGAGAAAGTAAAGAACAACTGGCCCTTTAACGGTAACCAAGGTGATGATGTGGTTTGACACCTCCAGAGTAAAATGGATATCTACCTATTCGAGCCCAAACGGGTGCAAATTTAGATCTGGCTTCAGCAAGTATACGCCCTCCATTAGGAATTTTTTTTGTTTTCTCCCTTTCACTTTTCTTTATAAAAATTATAAATAAAACAGTCACATAACCTCTGAGTACAAAGAGCCACATAGTTTGCTTTGCTGCAGAAATGCTAATTAGGGCTGTTTGCGAAGTAAAGTGTTGGTGCAGCTACTCTCACAGTGATGCAGGACGTGTATACGCACGCTGCGTGAAGAAATAGAGCCGTTATTAGAGTCTGACAACAGGACGCTGTATTATTCCAGTCTGCACCCAGCCAGGCCACAAGCCTACACTTACACACTGTCCTGCAGCCAGCACAAGAATGTGTGTGTGTGTGTGTGTGTCCCATCACATGTGGTCTGCATCAAAATGCTTTTGTGCAGCTATTCCGTCAGGAATCACAATTTTTTCAGTCTCTCTCTCATATTATGGGCTTAATCCCTGCACCACACCCACTGAACGCACTCCAGCACAGAATCTCCTGAAACTAAAGAGGTCAGATGATAATGTTTATAAATATCCTGTGTGGCAGAGGTTGGCTTATGTAATTAATCTCTGAGCAGAGAGGCCCTGCAGCTCATGGACTGAAACTTTACAGTTCCTCCAGACCTCTCCACTTATGAACTTCTTCACATCGTTGCGAGTGAATGAGCAGACATCCAGGATTAAAGTGTAGCTGCACGAAGCCTGAAAGGACGCCTCTTATGTGTGTGTTTTTTCTTCATTCATTTGCAGTTTGTTGCCCATTAATATTCGAGTCTTGTGCTGGAAACCTCAGGTGTTATTCACCTGGTGGCTCTGTGAAGTTCCACCCTTAGAAAATCATTTCTGGATCATTTCTGTTTTAAAAACCCACTACAGCCATTTCTGCTCTCCTAAAAACCATCTTGTGCTCCTCATTTGTCTCTTCTACACCTGCTTCAACCCGCAGACTCGAGACAGGGGAAACGATCATCTGCCACCACATAATTATACAAGTTTGCATTCAACTGGAGTTGTTGCTGGCCATGTCCATCCCTTCATGACCACGGTGGACCATCTTCTGATGGCTACTTCCATCAGGATAATGATTCATGATCATCTCAAACTGGTTTCCTGAACCTGAGCTTCAATGGCCTCCACAGTCACCAGATCTGAATCCAGTAGAGGAGCTTTAGGATGAGGTGGAAAGGGAGACTCTCATCATTGATCTTCTGCTGATGTTACCACGTCAATGTGGACCAGAACCTCTGAGGGACGTTTCGAACACCTGGTTGGATCTATGATACTAAGAATTATGGTGGTTCTTACTGAAAAGGAGGTACTGTGACATCACAAACCCGTATTGAACTACGTTTTATAAGTGGGCTGTGCATTAATGTTAAATTTCATTTAAAAAAAAAAAAAAAAGCAAAAGAGGCACAGAAGAGGGTGAAGGAGTTAAATCGAGTCTCTGACCCCCAAAACAAACTGGCTGTTATGAGCAGAGCTGTGATTGGGAGGCTTTCGTCCCGCCTCTCTGCAGCATTTTCACTAAACTATGTTACAAACATTTCATTACAACCTTTGTGTCAACGTTTGCCAAAATGTCACAACTTGTCTCTTTTAATGTGCACATTTGGGTGAACTATTTGGAAAGGTCGTTTTAGCCATCGTTTAGATATTTATTGATTTACCAGACAATGTTAGTGAAGGTCAACTAAAACATAAGCACCTGCTACAGGAAAAGAGCTAGAAAGAAAAAAGCATTTATTTAAACCAATGCAAGTTCAAGCTCCAGATGTCAGTTAGTGGTTAAAAAACAAAAAAGAAGAAGAAATGATGTATTAAATGCTACAGATGAGACAATCTGACCACCAACCAACACCAGCAACATGTTAAAATACAAGTTTATACCTCTGGAAAGCATCAGATACACACACACACACACACAAAACAAATGTTTAAGAAGACAAAAAAATCAGTCTCAGGTGATGCAGTCTCAACCAGCCCGGCAGAAAGTGACAGGACATGACAAAATGAGTGCTCGCCCTCAGGCGCTGAGGGTTTTCTCTCTCTCCTCCAGATACACGTTTACAGCTTTCCCTTCATACAATAGCTGCCTCACACACACACACAAACACACACACGCACACACACGCACAAGTCACTGGAGAGAACAGTCTGAACACATCGGTGATGGAAAATGAAAACAGAATCCAAGAAGAGTAACAAGTAAATATGAGCAAACAACGAAACAAACAGGAAGGAATAATTTAAGGCCTACACAACTGTAAACACACACACACACACACACACACACAGGCTGGCGTGCACTACAAAGAGGAATATAAAGCAAATTAAATACAAGTTTAAAACAAGCAGATCCCACATGCTTCAGTGAGGAAATCATCTGTGAGAAAATGCAGCCTGGAAGCAACAATTTCTTTGTTTTGTTTTCTGGACGGGTTCGTGGGGGGAAACAAAAAATCCTGCATGCGTCTCGTCTTCTGCGGAATTCTGCTGGGATGGACAGGAAGTCACAAAGAGCACGGACGGAGGGATGGGAAGAGGTGGAGCGAAAGAAACGGAGAGTGAGGTCTGAATTCAAATGCATCCTGCCAGGAAATAAGTCCAGTGTCAGCAGAGGATCATCTACAGAGAGTCAGTAGGGCTGAACTGACCACACACACACACGCACACACACACACACACACAACAAAAGCCATCAATGGCACAACTGGACTGCTGCTGGGAAACACCCACTCTCACTCATGGACATAAATCCAATTACATTAAGTAAAAACGACCCTGTATTAGCTGGCAGGTGACACAAACGTGGGATTAATTAGAATAAACAGATGACAGCGTCTAATAAAACCGTCTCTTCGAGGAAACAGTTTTAGTTCTTGGAGCTCACTGAACAGTTCTGATACCAAAACTCTCACCTTAAACTGAATTAAAAAGCTGAAAATATAAAAGATGAAAGGGAAAAGTTGCAGCACGTGTCCTTGTTCCTTTTTCCTAAGTTACGACGTCATGATGACATCATCTGCATGTGCAGCGCAGGAAACAGAAAAACATGTAATAGTGAGTCAGTAAGAAGAATTCAGCCGGCACGATGGAGCCACACAGGTATTTGGATACGTACAATTAAAACCAAGAGTTTTCCTGTTTTTGCTGTAGTGACCTTTATCAACAGCACAAAGAAAGGGAAGGCCGGGAGTCGAACCTGCAACCGCTGCAGGACGACCGTGTGACTGATTCACCAGATTTATGATTTATCATAAAACACTGAGAAAGCTGGAAAAAGATGTTTCAGAGGATATTTGGACTCAAGAGAACTCACTTCTCTTGTCAATAATCCAAAACCTCTTTATGTTGGGTTCAACTGTACCATTTTTACAGTTTTATAACATTAATTCAAGTCCTATTGCATGGCTTGAAATGGGTAAATTGCTAATTTACAGCATGTTACGCTGTGTGATTGAACATACTGGCGCTTCACGTCATTGAAAATGGAGATATGTGAGGACCTGTAAAGGAAATGTTGGAATGTCGATATCAGTGAGCCTCTTGTGAAACTGGGCTGATGTAGATGTAAATGTTTCCCTACTTCCCTACTTTTCTTATTTTTAAATGTGTATGTTTATATGTGTATTATCCCAATTGTTTTACAGCGTTTCATTGTTTGTTCTTTGCTCTGCATCTGGATCGCTTCTCATTTTTACTTCCTTGTCATATTTTCATTGTTTATTCTTTACATATCTATATTTTCTTGTTTCTGTAACTTTATTTATTTACTATTGTGCTTCAGCAGCATATAAAGTATCAACCCACCTACCTGATCCAGACGCTCGATGCCACAGATTTTGTAAAGTAATGCTAAAAACTTGTTTGGGGTTTGCGGTTCCTTTGGTGCCTTTTTAAATTAATTCAAGAGTGAAACTCGAGTTTGTACAAATTCTGACCCATTCTTTTAATGTCTCTGCCTGATTGGACAATTACAAGTTAATTCACAAATCAAAGTGTTCAATCAGAAAGCAGAAATCAGAAAGTGAAAAGACGCACAAGGAAAACTTTATTAGAGTGAGAATAGAGCAGCTAAACTCTTCGTAGATGGTTTGATGAGTTGTTTCAACCATCAGGCGCCGTAAAGACAGAAAAGTGGAACTGACGGCTCCGTCATGGAGAGACCATCACGCACCTAAAACTTACAAGCTAAATATAATTCTCACAACTGTTAAATAGATCATTTAAAAGCAGAGTTTTGTACAAACCAGTTTAGTCTGATTCACCTGCAGAAATCTGGTTTTCAAAACAGAAAAAAAAGGAAATAAGGAAAGCAGGATGAGGAAAAGTGGCTTTTTACAGGTTTTTGCTTGTTTGTTTTTTATTTTAAAGAAAGGTGAGCAGAAAAACAGCTTTTAGCCTTCAGTTCAAGCCCACATCTCTACCTGTGGGCCACTGACATCACAGCTCCAGTATATTCTCATACTTTTAAAACATCGACCGTGCAGCAAAGACGGACAACGTTGGAGAAATGTTTGGCAGATTTCCCAGGTAGCTGCTGGGGATACATGTGTGATAACTCTGCTGATATTTTTAGCTTTATGGCTCCAGAACTGAACTTTTATTACACAATGCATTTGAGGTGAACGTCCACGACGATTTTACAAGCAACTAACGTTAAAGAACTCACAGGAATAAGGCTAAATTAAAAGATTAAAAATTCTGTTTTAAGGGACTTTTTTTTCCTTAATAGACAGGTTTAATTGAAATGTTTATTTCAACGGAAATGCTCATCAAAATTAGCATATATGTTTGTGTATTCAAATAAACCAGTTTAACAATGTCACTCAACACTGAAGCTTTTAAAATCATGAACCACATTATCCCAACGCTCACAGATCCTGACATCTGCTGACGATTGGTTCGATTCTGAGTGCTTCTCATGGCAGCGCCCCCTGCTGGTTGAGGAGAGTAAGGATACAAGGAGAAACAGTCTCTCGATTAGTCCATAGAGGGGTCTGAATACTGGAACTATATTGCGATAAAAATGCAGCGATAGAGTCGCTAAGTTGTCAACGCTGCATTTATCAGCAGAAGTTTGGTATAAAGTGCTGAGTCATTCGGCAGCCAATGACCTGCTAGATCTCAGCTATGTCCCGCCTCCTCGGCTGTTGATTGGCGTGGCGCTGATTTGACACTCATTTCGGAAATGCAACTAGAAATCAAAAAAAGAGCAACTGAGAAAGAAAATTTGAAAATGAAAATGGTTTTAGAACTGTTAGAAAAGAAAAGTAGAACGTGAAAGACGACTGAAGTCTCAGTCACAGATTCATTCATTAAACATTAGCCTCTGAGCTGACACCACAGAAAGTGCTGAAGTTGTTCTGGGTGACGTTGGGAGACATTATTCATAAAACACAGCCATCGGTGCAACTGCGTGTCGACCTTGCTCTCATCATGGCAGGATTAACTCACACAGGACAGATGGCGGCTTGATGCTCCTCCCTCCCACGCGCACTCATGCCGCCTCACACAACAACTCACGACAGCCCAGCGTGGTGGCAACTCCAGTAAAACGAGCTGTGTCATCGTCTCTGCACGCTGCTGGAGGCTTAAACACACACACAAACACACACGATGAAGCTGGTGTCAGCAGATGATGACTGATGTCAGAAAAGAGCTCCGTTCTGTCTCTCACTGAGACACTTGTGGTCATTTCATCATTCAATGGGTCCATTCTGTGTCCTCGGGCGTCCCTGAGCCAGCAGGATTCACACTGAGAGCCCTTTGTGTCTGTGATCATATTTGAGCGTGTAATTTACTGTAAACCTGAGAGTCTCTCTTTAAAAGTGAATTTGAAAAGCTTCTTTCTTCCTCTGTGGTCTGAAGAAAACCATCAGCCTCAGGACCAACAGTGACATCGTCACTTCTGCCAAAGTTCAAAGCCAAAAATATCAGACGGGTAACATTGATGAGATCATTTAAAACTTTCTCAACTGCAGCTCAAAAGCATTTTCATTCATACACAGCATGACTGAGAGGCTGGAGAGTGGCAAAAAACAAAAAAGTAAAAAAAGTAAAGTTGGCTGTAAAATCCAGCATATTCTACCTTTCAAGCAGTGTTCTGGGGCCATAATAAAGTTTCTGACATGTTTTGGTTGACGTGCAACAAGACTGAAGTATATTTATTTGCAGCTGTGTTCACAGCAGCAGGTTAAAGTCTGTGGACCTCAGTCCCATCAGCTCTGTGTTACCCACAAATACACCAAGATGTGAAACTGGAGTTCAAGTTGGGAAGGCTGGATAATCCTGCTCTCATCTGGGTCGGTGATGTCACAGCTTTCTGCAAGTTGGTTCAGTTCAGTTTTTTCTCACTCTGAAGTAAAACCAAATGAAAGCAAAAGTACAAAAATACAAAGCATCACAATGCAGTTATACTCGAAATAAATGCAAATGAATAAAACCAATTCTTCATTTCAGCTCCATTTCAGGTCAATGAGGTAAAATGACTGCATGCATTACCATTAAAATAACGCTACCAGACAAATTCAGTGACAGATGATGCTGCTTTTGGTTGCAGTTTGTAGCTGAAAAGCATTAACAGCAGCAGCTTCCTGAAAACTCATCAGGCCTGTCCCGATTCATCTCATCTCTATCAACTCAGTAAAATGGACTACGACAAAATGTCACAACCGTTACGTCCTCGTCTGTTTCTGTTCATTATCGACAAGCGAAATATAACAAGAGCTCATCACAAATGGCAGTTTCAGGGACGTAATGCTTTGATCCCACTGTCAACCCATGATCTCAGTTGGTCCATTAACTTATCGGCCATTCAGACACTAAAAACCAAACACACAAAGTTCAACACACACACACACACACACACACACACACACACACACACACACACACACACACCAGAACCAAAAGTGCATCACAAATGAACAGTTTGGACTTCAACATTTGAGTGACTTCAACAGTATGGGAGCGATTCAGCACTTCAAAACTGGTGAATGAAGAAACAGTGACAGTGACAGCTGTCGTTTTTCCTAAAAACAGTAGTGATTCTTCCTCCTTGGATGATGCCGAGCAGAATTAAAACAGCAGTAAGAGAAGTTCAGAGAAAACACTGACCTCACCAACACTCAGCACATCTCAGTCACACAGATAATAATCCAGTCTCCTGGACAATGAGAAGTCCTTAATGATGTAGGTTTTGTTCCCTAGCCATCTAGCATTTAATAATCCAAGCTTGGCTTAGCCAGCAAGACTGTAGAGTAGCTGTGCAGGGAGATGGAGATGGGCGGAGCTTTACTCCCCACCAGGACAGGGAGAGCAGGAGCCGCGGGGCTGGAAAACCTCATCAAGGCCAATGACAGGTAACAACCAGGGGGCCAATGGATCACATACGCGCCACGATACAGAGAAGAGAGGCAGCGCTTTCAAATCAGTCAGGGAGGCCAGCAAAGGTGAGCGAGAATCCCCGACAGGAACCAGAGCAGCGTTTTACCTCCACCATCAGTGAACTGAATTAAGATGAAAACTAAAGCTCTGTTAGTTGTCATGCTGTCTGAGGTCTAAAGTGAAGCTTAGCTGCAGGTTAGTGATCAAATGCTCGTGTTTACTAACATTGTTAAACCTCAGTTAGCCACATGCTAACTGTATTTGGTTCACAGTTTATAGTTTAGTTACTGAAGTTAAAGAAGTTGCACTTGCTGATGTGGTTACTCGTTCCTCGTCGGTGAGAGGATTGTTGTTTCTCACTTTGGTTGTTTCTTGAAAACAACCAGAAACAACGTTGAAACAACCAGAGTGGGAAAAAAAGACTTTTCTGTCCTTAAGACAAACTGATTTTCCTTCTCAGCAATGGAGGTCTGAACGTCCAGAGTCCATCAGAAAGTGGGCTGGTCTTTGTTAATGTTGGAGGAGGACCAAAGGAGTCCATGTAAAGTGTAAAATAATAATATAAAAACTCTGAAATTTACAGATGATGGATGTGATACCAGGATTTGAGGTTCTCTGCATGTCTATTTGACATGTTAAACTATACAGGTAAAACCGGATTTAATCTTTACGGGACCTTTAAAGGCTTCAGAGTTGTCTTCCTCAAAAAGCTAGTCAAGAAACCTAGACATACCGCTGTCAAATTTGGAATTTCTCAGCAGGTCCATCTAGCTACCCTCCATTGAAACTCATTAAATATGATCAAAAGTCTTGGGGAGCCAATCAGATCAGCCTATCCTTGTAGAGAGTCTCTGAGAGGCTTAATGTGATGACAACTGAGACGGGAGCTGAGACGTGTGGTCTGTAACCAACTGCATGCAGAGAAGCAACCGTCCGTCCCCGTCTCCTGAACGAGGAGGTCCAATGGCTCGTTCTCAAACCTTACACCTGTCCAGATCTGATCTATCAGACAAGGGCCCATGTTAACATGTGGTTATTCCAACTCTTAACTTGTCAAAGCCACAAAAACAAGACCCACCAACAACAGGAAAAAGGACAACAGCCGGCTGAGGAAGAACGTCATCATCCCATACGTAGCTGGAGTATCAGAGAAACTGCAGGATTTTTAACAAGCAACACATCCCGGTCCATTTCAAACCCATGACAACATTAAGACAGAAACTGGTTCACCTGAAAGACAAACCCCCAGGGAGGAACACAGTAACGTCATATATGCAGTCCAGTGCAGAGAGGAAGCTCCGACCTGTACGTAGGAGAAACCAAACAACCATCATCTTTTGGCCACATACGATGCAGAGCTCCCATCCATTCCCAGGAAGTTTCACTCCAACTCACAGGTGCTTAGCAAGAACAAAGGGCTGTCCAACTGTGTCACCACCACAGCCCCCCAGTAGTCCCATAGTCATTAGCCAGTCGTTAGACTCACCAACACTGAGGTCGTCCACCACATTTAAACCTGGTTCCCCACCAAACAGTGAGAACTGAGGAAGCTGCTTGGATGAGCAGCGAAACGTCTTCAAGAAAGTTCTACAAGTCCAGTTGCCTTGTTTCAACTTTTTGGATAAATATGACCTGGATGACTGAGAATCTTCATCAACATAATCAATGAAAGAATCAACAGAATACTTGATTGCAAAAATATTCGACAGTTGCAGCCCTGGATGTCTTTAAAATAACAGACTCCCATGCAACCATCACACGATCTTGAACCCTTCGTATAAACTTGTAACCGCTCATGAATTCAGC
The DNA here is from genome assembly GCA_037176975.1 of Arrhamphus sclerolepis. NCBI lineage: Eukaryota > Metazoa > Chordata > Actinopteri > Beloniformes > Hemiramphidae > Arrhamphus > Arrhamphus sclerolepis. Next base: position 25,018 of record JBAMYA010006825.1, on the reverse strand, counting down.
TGAGCAGGCGGCGCTCCGCTCCAAGCCACTTTCAGAAAACCAGACCAAAGCGCCTCCTAGCTTCTGGGGTAGTCCGGCTTTAGCATCACTCTGGTTCTACATTTCCAACATTTGGAGCATTTATCACCCTCATCTTTTTATTGACACTTTATTCTAGTTCTTCAACCGTTCTTCAGGGTTCAGACCTCGTTCCATTTGTATGAACTGGTTGTATCTGTGATCACATCAAACAGCACTGACTCATGGTGATTTTGCCTAAATTTGGTCACCAGATATGACCCAGTTCTTTAATTTCTTCTTACCTTGAGACAATGAGCAACTGCTGGAAAGGCAGAAAATTTGGATGCTTTTCAAATTAAAATCAACAGAACAAAAGGTCGAGTGTGGACTATGCAAGGTTAAAATCTCATGTCCAACAGTTCTTACAAATAAACCTGCACAGGCACATTAGACGTGTGCGTCCATCAGTGCAGCTGGAAGAAATATAGACAAGCTACTAATGAAAGTGCCAGTTAGACGACATGGAGACTGTCGACTGCAGCAACACCAGTCCCCTGAGAATCTTCTCCAAAATGGGTTAAAGAAAAAGAATGAACCCTCAAAAGCTGAGACATTTGGTTTTTCTTAAAGCCAAACTTCACTAAAGAGACGCTAAAACTTCTAACCTGGGTGTTGCTTCTTTCCTTTTTTACACTATTTTATTTAGATTTTGTTGTTTGATCCTTTGAATTTCTTTATGTTGTTTTACTGTAAATAGTTGGGACTGGATCGATATTTCTTTTTATACTTTAAAATATAAATTTTGTATATTTTTGTTCCATGTTGAGGATAATAAGCCAGATAAACATTTAATTTGATTTAATGTACATTTTAAACATTAGTAATTATTATTATTTTTCATTATTTTTAGTAATAAATTCATTTAAGCAAAAAATAAAAAGGTGAGGTGTTGGATCTTTTTAAAGAGCTGAGCCATAAGAATTGGCCCCCCTTTAAAAAGTTAAGCGGGTTTAATTGTAAAACCCGGGTTTGGCCCACTTGCCTCCTGGGATGAGCAGACCAGTGGTGTGGTAAAGCTGAGGTTTTCCAGCTGTGGGTCATTGCTAAGGTGAAGAAAAGTAGTCAACACTCCTGTCATCTGTCTAGTGTACAGCCATGTGCTGCATGCTGGTTTAGATCAGTCTTCTCTGTGACGTATGCAGGTAGCTCAGAACCTCTTTAAACCAGTATTAATGATCCTGACCACATAACTGGTATCGGCTCCTCATCCAGGTCTGAGTTGACTTAGATTTAGGCTCTTTTGTTGGCTTTTAAATAGATTGGCTGCCCATGCCCTTTTGGAATTATTAATTGACCAAATGAGAAAATAGATAATATCCATCTGGGTCGGGGTGCCCTTTGTGTGATATCCAGTTCTAAAAAGAATTATTTAGTTGATGCTTTAAATAGTATAAATGTGTTTGGTTTACAGACAGCCTTTTCAAAAACTGATAGTGGTTGATGGTTGATCTGTAACAGATATTTTATCAGAGTTTCTGACTTCTTCTGATAAAAATGTATGCGGCTCCTAAAAGTGATTTCATTCTGTTTCTTTGTGGAGCGAACCCTCTTATCTCCTGTCTGCCTTTACTATATTTTAGCTACAAGGCCTGTGATTTTCAAGTCGCTGTGACTTTTTTTTTTTTTTTTGACAGGAAATGAGGATGATATCTGGGTCACAGAGGAATTTTTCACAGCAGCCGTTACTCAGCACAATTAAATCAGTGATTAAGAGATGGCTCCTCACTGAATAAACTTACTGGCGACATCTTAAAGTAAAAATGTACAGAGGTGGATCAGAGGCTGCAGGTGATGTTTTCAGAACCTTAGCTTCCAACATACAGGTGAAAGTCCAAAAATTAGAATATTAATTATAATATTAAGTTAATTTACTTCAGTAATTCAACTTTAAAGGTGAAACTAATATATCACATAGACTCATCACATTCAAAATGAGATATTTCAAGTCTTTATTTCTTATATTTGTGATTATTATGGCTTAAAGCTTATGAAAACCTCAAATTCAGAATCTCAGAAAACTAGAATATTGTGAAAAGGTTCAATATTTTACACTCAAACTACTTCACTCTAATCATCTAATTAATTCAAAACACCTGCAAATGGTTCCTGAGCCTTTAAATTGTCTCTCTGAATGGTTCAATGGAATTCCCAGTCATGGGGAAGACATCCTGACAGATGAGCAGAAAACCATCACTGACATCCTCCACAAGGAGGGAAAGCCTCGAAAGGTGATTGCAAGAGGAGATTGATGTTCTCAAAGTGCTACATCAAAGCACATTAATAGAAAGTTGAGTGGAAGGGAAAAAGTGTGGAAGAAAAAGGTGCATCAGCAGCAGGGATGACTGCATCCTGGAGAGGATTGTCAGGAAAAGGCCATTCCGAAGTGTGGGAGAGCTTCATGAGGAGAGGACTGGGGCTGGAGTTGGTGCATCAAGAGCTTCCACACACAGACGGATCCTGGACATGAGCTTCAGGAGTCATGGTCCTCTTGTCAAGCTGCTCCTGAATAACAACACCAGAAAAAGAAGTGAGGGTTCAAGTTCATTTCTTACATATGGATCAGCTGGTTCCAGTCGAATGATGAAATTCCAGCATCTGACACTCAGAAACCAGTGGGTTACATCACAGCAGCTCAATCTATAATTTACAGGCTGTACTTCAAGCCCATTTTTTATTCCTTTGATTTGTTTGGGTTAAAAATCTGAATTACCTACGAGTGAAACTCAGCAACAATGACCTCAAAGAATCAGTCGATAAATAGAGTCAAGTTTGTTTTAAGATGTTTTCAAGGACGACTGCAAGTTGGACTTTGATTGACAGTAGGCTTCTATGCATCTATAATTCAGATAAACATTTTGGGGTTTTTTTTGTTTGATTTTTTGAAAAATGTCCTTGTTAATAGTTCTCTTCCAGAGCAGACATGTTGAATTGTCATAAACATCTATTCAGAGTAGGAAAAGTGCTCAGTTCCATGAAGTTTTTCAGCTGTCTTATGGCTTTGCAAAATTACTACATATATACAATTATTTCAAATAATAAAACTGAAGCACAGCTTTGAATTAGAAATAGTTCTACTTGACATTACAGAAATATAAACATGTTCAGTCCACAGCATCATCATCAAAAATACATTTTGTAAAATGTAAAGAATTTGATTGACGCAAGAGTAATTTTCCAAACTAAACGTCCCCTGATTACAAACTACCAGCTACAACATTCATGTTTTTTAGAGTGCTGAATGTACTTTACACATTTGCTCCTTTTTCAAATGCCTGGAAAAATGCTGCATTTTGTGATTGTGAGGAACAAAGAGTCCAGGTACGACACGTCCTGCACACGATCTGAAGAAAGGTTTCCCTGTCAGACTTCTGTTCGTGGAAAAGAGCAACAAGGGATAAAACGATCAAAAAGAGACTACAGAATGTAGACACGTATTGTTATTCATTTGTGGCAGTGATGCAGAAACTCGATGAATAACTTTTAATAAATGAATTCTCAGCTGCTCATTAGGACATTTTCTACAGCAATACAGGAGAGATGACGGAATTAGTGGTGCGGGACTGTGGCCATCTGTGAACATGACTGGATCTGAATATCCCACCACACCTTTCATTTGCAGCCTGTCTTTGGTCGCAGGACAGCTCTGTCTTTCATCTTTGCTCCTGTCTCATTCTGAGATCTACCGCCACCACTTTTGAGCTGCAATGGCTGATTTTTCCCACAGTTGCCCATCTTTTGTCTGAGTTGCCCCAAGTGGTACAGCGTGAACCCAGCATGTGTTTTGAGGGGTGAGAACCCAAATGCAGGCCAACAGGGAGGCAGGAGTTTTCTACAAAGTCTTTTAAGGAAACACAAAGCGCTGTAATTGCACTTTGAATTACCTTGTGTATGAACTGTGCTATAGAAATAAACTTGCCTTGCCTTGCCGGGGCAGGGCGGGTTTGCTGATTCACTGAAGCACAGAGAGACACATTTTCACAGATAGAAATTCTCTGCCAGTTGTCCTGGACACTTGAACTAATTTATTTAAATTTCAGTCTCTCTAAAAAAAGAAAAAAAAAAACAACTCAAAAGTCTGCTGACTGAGCTGATGGCGAGACGTGGCTATTATGATATGTTATGGCAACATGAAAGAACGTCATGGTTCAGAATGTTTTTGTCTAAGCTTTAATCAGTGTTTGCTAATGATGCACTCTGGTGTTTATCACTTGACAGATGTGAAGAAGGATATGCAGAGACTTTTAGTTTTGAAATGTGGACGTTTTCATAAAAAGCAAAACTTCCAGTTTCAGCTGTGTGTGTGTGTGTCTGTGTGTGTGTGTGTGTGTGTGCCCCTTTATCTCACCCTAGCAGAGTCTGACTTCTGACGAGGAATGAGCACCAGCTCACCTGTCCCTCTGCTTTGCTGCTCATCACATCATCAAACCTGACTGTCAAAGCTTGGCCCTTATTCGGCGCCGCTCGCCTCCACTTTGCCCTCCGGGCTCTCTCTGGCTCAGATGCTCATATTTTCCACTCGTATATGTTATTCTGTGCCAGGAATCTTGTTTTACAATTTAAGGCAGTATAAAACTGCTGGAAATATCAACAGAAATGTTGTTGTTTATTTGTTTGTTTTGGACTAGGTTGATTCTCGCATTTGTCTGGATAGATCCAAGAATTGTGGCCTACGATATTAAAATATAAAGCTCTCAGAGTGACTTATCTTATCTGGTTATAAAAAAAGAGATGGAAGGAGCTGTAGAAGCTCTTCAAAATGTTGAACACCTTCTTGCCAAGTATCATGAAGAGTGATGCAACTGGATGGCAACTTTTCTTTCTCTTTACAGTCACATTGTTCTCACACCAGACACTGCTTTGATTTAGTTTTTATTATTCGCTTGACTTGATTTTTGTGATGCAAAGCATTTATTTACAGTAAAAGAAACAGTAAAGTGGATGTGAGCGTAGATGGTCAGAAAAGTCAAATGTATTTGTGTGTTCATTTGAAGGCCAGAAGTTAAGAGTTATTCTGCCTGCTGATGTTTCTGAATGATGTTGAAAAATTCTAGGAATTTTAATACTTTAAATGGGAATTCATGGAAATGCAATGAAAATTTTCAAAACTGTAAAAGTGGGCTACTCAAGTACCACAAAATGTGATATGTAATGTTGAACGATTTCAGCCGTCTCAGACGAAAGATGGTGGATCGTTTGAAAAATATTCCATCGTAGCTCAACAACGGTGGTGGTAGATCTCAGAGTGAGACAGGAGCAAAGATGAACAAACCATCTTGAGACCAAAGACTGGCTGCAACAGATATCAGCGGTGTCTGAAATTTCAGCTAACCAACCAATAGGAACGCACCACAGCCGTTATTCCAAGCAAAAGAGAGAAGATCACCATTCAGGTAGCTGTTAGTGTTGATCTTTTCTTACCAAATTCATGGGAGCATATCCTGGAATATCCTGGAATATCCTGGAATGTCTTGTGAGGTTCAGCATGTTGACATTCTTCCCATTTTGTTATTATCCTTGCGTTAGATCAGTGTCAGTGGAAACCATTTAAAGGGACAATGTGTAATATTACAGGTTTTCTATTAACAAAAGTGGACTTTCATTCACAAGTATGACCTTATTAATTAGTAATTACTTCCATCAACAAAACACAGTGTTGGTAGGTCTTGAATTTGCCATTTATCTATACATTGCATTGGTGTGTTCAATGGTGATCGCCATGTTGCGTTTGTTTGTCGCCATCTTGAAACTGCGTTCAGCACCCCTTCTGCTTCCCAGCGCCCCCCCCCCCCCCCCCTTCTTCTTGCCAACCCTGGTTTGGTTGAAGGAGGGCACCATCTCCATCACAGCTCCTGGTGATCTCTCACGTCTCCGCGTTGACCATGTTACATGTGCGCTCTGGCTGGTGGTCTCTGGCCCTCAACGGGGGACTGTAGCATGGTTCCGATGTGGGTCCAAGGGTTCTTGCCGGGTACCCGCCCTCTTCTCTCGCCACCCGCAGCCTCCTTAGCACCATGAGCCTCCACCCACACTATAACTATAATATCAGTAGCTATATCGCTAGGTTAGCTTGTCTTCATTTTCAGTTGTTGCTGGCTGATATTAGCATTTAAGTTATCAATCTAAAAATAAAAAAGATAACATGATAAGTTGTCTTGTAATGAACATATGTGATATTTTTCAGTCTAAATTACTAAATGAAAACAACTATTTCACAAAACTAACCTCATCTACTGAGAGAAAACTACTAGAAGTTGTTGGTCAACGACTTCTCGGTTTCCCGGAAGAGTGACATTTCTCGGCTACCGTAGACTGTAGTCTTTGGGGAAGGAGTGGGATGAAGAATGGTTGCAGTAGACGACCTCACCGCGAAATGGGAGAAAATCCTACACAATGTTCCTTTAAGGTTGTGACCACCAAACTGGAAGACTGGCTTCACCAGATCTCTTCCAGAAGAGCCCAGTCCTAAGAACAACTAATGTTCCTCCTTTGTTTCACTTTGACCTCGTTGCAGCCAGAAGTTTAACCCAGAATGACCTCACCACCTCTCCCCTCTGCTCTCGGGGCTCAGTGCCGCTGTTGTAACCCGGTGGTCTCTGATGAATTCACTCAATAACAGCAGTGTTACCTCAGCGCTCTGACCTGAAGTGTTTGTACCTCTAATGGACAAAGTTGAAGAATCTTTGTCACCCAGAGTTCCAACTTCTGTCAACTCTATAAAGACATGACATGATTATTTTTGAGACAGTTAATTCTAGTGTTGGGTTTAAACTTTAAACTATCATCCATCCATTCAGCAGCCTCAGTAGCTACTTTTTCAAGCTCTTCAAGTTGAATTCATCCAGTTTTTTTCCAAAGCATCAACACCCTTTCTCTCCGGCTGTCTCCTCTAGCTCTTCCAGGAAGACATCAAGGCATTCCCAGGCCAACTGAGAGTAGACACTCTCCAGCGTGTCTGGGGTCTGCTTCAGGACCTCTTTCCTGTCTGCCATGTCCAAAACACCTCCCCAGGTCCAGATGTCTGAACCACCTCAACCAGCTCTTCTCCATGTGGAGGAGCAGCGACTCAACTCCGAGTCTGTTCCACATAGCTGAACTCCTCACCATATCTCTAAGGGAGAGTCCAGCTGCCCTACATAGAAAACTCATTTTTTCCACGTATCCAAGATCTCATTCTTTCAGTGACAGCCCAGAGTTCATGAACGGAGGTGAGGGTTGGAGCAAAGATCAAATAAACATCAAGTCACACTGTAAAGGAAACCTATTTCAGCTTCTTTAGAGCAGCGCTTTACATCTTTGGACGTCAGACAGTGGAAGGAACATTTTGAGATCATCCTCAAATCCCACAAAGAGCAAGCTAAGTCTGTAATCTCTGAGTATAAATGCTTCATGCTTTACTGTGACCAAAGGATGTTTTCCAGTTGCACTCCTTCCTGCTAAGGCCAGTAAGGCAGTTCTGGAGAAGAGAGTCCAGCTGATAGTCAGACCTCTTATTCAGAAGGAACAATGCAGGTTCTTATGTTCTGTTCCCTCATTGTTCATAAGGCCATTTGCATTTTTATCTTATCATTGGGGTTTCAGATGCCATGATGGCTTGCTGGTAAACTTAATTAATCACATGAGAAAAGGGTCCTGAATATGCAAAATACGTTCCCCATGATGGCATTGTTTGTAGATCAAAGAGGTGTCTGTAGTCTCCACAGGAGTACAAAGAGACAATTATAAAACAGAATGTATGAAGAATTAAAGCATGCACAGCCTTACTTTTTTATATTTACACATGTTGCTCTTGTGTTTCAAAGTTATTTCAGCATTAAAGTGGGATGGGATTACGGCGGTTGAATAACGCTGTCATGCTGAGAGTGTTTTCACTCTCACAGCTTCTATATTCTTGCAGCCATTACACGTGCTATTAGCTGCGCTATTGTCCTGATATGAACCATTACGCAACACAGTCTGTTTATCCATCCAGTCGTCCATCCGTTATCTATGCTCACTTACTCCAGACAGTATTTTTTTTATCAGAGCTGATTTACTTTCACGCAGATATATTCTTGGATAGTATGGTGCTTATTTAAGTCTTTTTCTACCCGACTATATTTTTATGGGTTTCTGTCTCTCAATACTTTGTTGAACTTTATGCTTCAGATAAGCTGTTACTTTCTTCAAATATCAGTTCTGGAGGAAAACTCAGTCTGATCATTAGTCGTTTGTCTGCATCCTGATGAACATCTTTCCTCTGTGGTTTTGATTTTTGTAGAATTGTTGAACAATTGTTTCTAACACACAGAACTTATGCAACACAAAGTGATTTACAGGATTAATTTGATAAACGGAAGATAAATTATACAAAAAAACAAACAAACAAACAAAAAGCCTACTCCTAGGACTGGACGATGTGACCTTGACTTGAACAGGTTTTTTTGAACAGGTCACCTTGATTATGATAAATGAGGGATCATTTTATTTTTTGCCCTCAGAGATCACTGCTTCAAACATAATCAACTATTAAAACTGTTTGTTTGCTTTTAACAAAAGAGCGCATAATTTGGATTAAAAAAAAAATGAAATAAGTGACATAAGTGAGCTTATTGGTTCTTTTTATTAATTGTCCAACCAATAAAAGTGTCTGAATCTGCATGGTCGTGATTATTCAGATTCAGTATGTGAGTTAGAACTCCAGCTGTCATGCCGTGACAGACCCTGGTTTTGGTTCCTGTCGACCTCAGTTCAACTCTGTAGGTTATGATGATTGTGAAGGACTCTGGCGTCAAGCTGTTTTAGATTCTTTGGCGACCATGATGGTCGCTGCTGTGAAAGCACGCTGTTCCTCCCCGTCACCTTCAGTTGTGACATCATCAGCTCTCACACCTGCCACATCTACAAACCACAGAGAATACGTCACAACCGTGCAGCCTCGCAACGTTCTCGTTCTTCTGAACATCAACACCAGCCTCTACCTTTGTGTCTGCTTCAAACATTTTTGGAGACGCAACGAAAGCTCATGCAGGTCCACCTCATTGATATTTTATTGCCTCAAATTAACATTTTATGGCCACAAAATAATTGGCACTCCACCCTGTGAAGTCGTTGGCTGTTTTGATTTGTTTTGTCTACTGAGCCTCAGACATGGCTCCTGAAAAATAAAATTACAAATTATGGTCTTAAATTAGAGTTTGAAATTGCTCATCTGGGATAATTGATCATTTGTGGCATCAAAATGTGAGTCTCAAGTCAGAAAATAGTATTTTGAGGCCATGAAATTATAATTTGAGGACACAAAAGACTAATGAGAAAAAAAAAAATTGTGCTCACAATTCATAATTGTGTTTAAGACATCACATCTGGACCTCTGTAATATGCAAACATTACAAACGGGAAGATTTATACCAGAATGCAAAGAAAAAGAAAAGAGACGTACCAGTGGAGTGTGAATCCTCGTCCTCTCTTTTGTCCTTGTACTTCTCTCCACTGCTGTCAAAAAGATGTTACGTATCATCTCCAGTCTTCATCCTATCTTTGCTCCTCTACCTCAGTGTGAGGTCCCCGCTGACGGTACCGTAACAAGCAACATTTGTCCTTCCTGTGTCTTGACACTTGCTAAAAGGTTGTCCTCAATCTGGGCCAGCTCCTCTGTGGATCACAGCTTAAAACTGTTGTGCGCTCACAGTCCAGCATCTGCTTCGCTGTAACGAGGAGGCGATGTGAGTGAAGTTTAAGAGAAAAAAAGCCTTTCAGGGTAACTTTGAAAGAGTTTCCAGGGATGTACATGAAGACTTGATCTAAAGTTTGAGCACATTCATACTGCTCCATAATGCATGAATCTGAACTTAGTTGCTGTACATTCTGTGCAGCTAAGTGGACCTGGGCTAGTGTGCATAAATAACAGGTTATTTATGAGGCCAATTTGTCAGGGGTGTGTTTGTTTGTTTGTTTGTTTGGTTGGTTCGTTGCTTATTTACAGCCTCCAAATCTCTCCTCACATAAATACAGAAGCAACTGCCTCTTCATTTCCAGATGAACTTGTAAAAGTGGCCTCAGCCAACAAGAATATTGATTTTCATTCTGGTCATTGGACTTAGAAAGTAGCAGCATGATCATGAGTAGCATAAGTTATGCTAAATGCAGGCTGCATAGCTGTTAGCACTGTTATCTCCCAGTAAGAAGTTCCTGGTTTCACTCCCAGCTGGGTCTTTTCTGTGTTTGCATGTTCTCCCTGAGTTTTATCTGCGTACTCCATATCTTTATCTGCACAGCTGGTTAATCGGCGAGCCTAATTTATCCGCAGGACGGCGTGTTCGTGTTTTGTTTGTTAACAAATATAACCCTACGAATGACTAGGGTGGGTTAGGGTCTAGCCCTGCCGTCCGCCCAAAGAGAGCGGGGACAGGCTCCTGAATACCCCCCTGAGCCCACACAGGAATGAGCGGGTGTGGATGATGGAAGGACGATCCCAAATCAATGTTAGTATCGGAGTAAGGAGTTATTAATCCATATGGGGGAATTCAATTACATTACACATCAGTGAGCTGTGGGCAGCATGGAGGGATCAATAACTGCATAAAAATAAGCTACACTGGGAATGTTCAGCGTGGACCCTCAGCACGATGAAGCAGATGTGAAAATGAATGGATGAGTGAACATACAGGTGAAAAGAGCTAATTGCCATGTAAAGCTAAATAGCAGCACAGAAATGGCTTATTATTAGATCACATCCATAAATAGGTGGGTGTCGAACTCTGTTTCATATCCAGGACACATCATCACCATGGTTACCGTTAAATGAACAGTTATTCTTTATTTTCTCTACCAGCTATGTTGTCAGATTTCCTGCTAGTTCCTGGACTCAATGAATAGACGGAGAGATAGAAAACGTTTTCCTAAAATCTCAAATTACACAAAATTTGCATTTTTTTAATCATAAAATTGAGGACTTTGAACTTAAATCAATCATTTGTTTCTCATATTCCAAATTGATAAAACAAATTTGTCTTTTTTGAATACACATGTATTACATGTATTACACATGTACATTTTTTGTCATAAAATCTTAAATTTCACAAAAATCACCACCTTTATCATAAAATTGAGACTTTTGTACTAAGATCACTTTTTTTCTTCTCATCAAAGCCCATGTTTTAAAAAGAAAATTTAAGCTAATTTTGTTGTTAAACTCTAAATATTTGAAGCTCCAGACTCGGCGCAGTGGATGACGTAGCGTTTTTTTTTTAAAGCGCTACCAACAGCCAGTAACTCCACCGTCTCTCTAAAAAGCTGTCTAAAGAAATACTATAACTTCCCTCCATATCGACTGGTAAATATCATGTCAGCAATTTTTATTCGCAACAACAAAGAATTCCCAACAGACGAGGAAATGTTTCAGTTTGTGGACACTTTGGTGCTGGACATGCAACTTTTTAAAATTTTCTTTCTCTTTTGACCTCAAATGTCTTCCATCAAACTTTGGGGAGTTGTACTCCGTCTGCCATGTGGAAAAATAAAAGAAACACATTAAACTGTTCCCCCAGAAGCTCAGGCACACACCTACAGAGAAGTCATATGCACATATTATTCAAAGTGTCTCAAAATGTTGGATAAAATACCGAAACAAATCTGTTCCTCTACATCTGAACTGTGTGGCCCGCGGCCTGAGGAGAGTATTCTTCTCATGTTGGCTTTTCAGTAATGGATGACTGTGGAGCTGCAGCCAGCGCATTATAATAGAGCTTTGAGGAGAGGACAGAAAGACAGACACGTGGGTGTCTGTATTTATGCTTTTATTAGTCCCAGCGCAAAGATGGAAAAGTGTTTTGGCTTGAGATGACATGGCCACAATCCACAAGCTGCCACAGTGTGACATCTCTATCCAGAACCTTCCTCCCAGCTGTCCCACGGTGTTCCCAAAGTCATCCTGGTTCATTTGTTCCTCCCAGCCACATCGACCTGAGCCAAAGTCATCAAAATCCAATATGGGCCTTCTGGATGCAGCACGAAATGCCAAACATATCAAAACAGAGCATAGTTCCCAGCTCAGCCATCTCAAGACACACTTAGGTTCAGCGATTCCCTTCCAGACATCCCTTCATGTGCAAACGCACCCCAGACTGGGAGAGAACTTTAGACATATAGCTATGACGTAATATTGCATTAATGCTTTAACTTTAACAGAACTCTAAAACAGGTTTGATTCTAAGTTTTGGTGCTAAATGAAAACTGATATGTTGGAGCTGTTGAGTCCTCCCATGAGCTCTGTCCTTCTAGATGACGGCCTGAAGAAAAGGAAAGGCTGTTCTGCCTGGACGAAGTTTAGCTGCACTGTAAAAAAAAAAAAAAAAAGCCGGATTTTGTCTCTGGCGTTGGCAAGACAACATTCTATTTTCTTTTATTATTGTTAGCAAAAAAAAGTTTCACACTTAACACTTAATAACTCAACAACGTGCTGCTCCACTTTTCCATGACTGTTCAGAATGTGGTTTTGTTCCAGATATTCACGAGTTTCTCTCCGTCTCCTGCCTCCCATAAAACTTAGAATGGTTTAATTTCATCAGACAATAGATCCTATACTGCTGTAATAGACATTATTACAAACAATGACATGTAGATTACAGAGGCTGACGAAATTATGGAAATTATTGGATATACAGATGATCCAAATAACATTTTGAGTTCTGAAAGAATATGTTGTCTATCCCTTTTTTTTGGAAAGTTACATAAGATAAGATAAATTAATACTTCATTAATCCCACTTGTGGAAAATTCCCTTTACAGTAGCACAAATGATCAAAAAGTAGGATTAAATATGCAAAAATGGTAATGAAAATACAAAAAAAAAAAAAGTTTATAGGTCAAAAAAGAAAAGCTAAAATTATTTTACAGTGTGAGAGTCATAAATGAGTAGACTAAAGATAAATAAAAATGCCTGGGGAGATTTTTATCGGATTTAGCGGCTTGTGAATGTCAGGTTTCTGAAAAAGTAGCTTATCAGAAAGGGAAAAGTATGCAGAGATGTGGAAGTGGCTCAGAAGCAGTTTCTACTCCTTCTTTTTAGTAACCACGTCCTGGATACAACTGAAGAGTGAAAGCAGAGTTTGGATGCCCATCAGGTATTTGGACTCTACTCCATCCTGTCACCATGGTTACCACTGAAGAGCTGGTTATTCTTTATTTTCTCAACCAGCGATGTTGCCAGATTTCCTGCAAGTTCCTGGACTCGGTTGTAGTAAAAAAAAAAAGAAATTCTTATAATAAAATTGAGGTTTTTGAACTATAATCATACATTTGTTTCTTATATAATCACAAATTTAAAAATGTCACAAAAATCCCAACCTTTACCATAAAGTTGAGCAGCAGTAAGAAGATGTACAGTAGAGGACGCGTTCAATGCAGCTGCTAATTACTTCATGTTTCTTTGCTAATACCTGCATTTTGGTGCAATTTGAATTTTCACAATATCAAAGTACAATAAAAAGTTGCTCATTTTTGTTGCTCATGATTTTTGTAAAATTAACCTTTTTTTGTTTAATAACAGTCATGATTTTAGGACAAAAAGTTGAATTTACACAAAATGTGTAATTTTGCATTTTATTTTTTTTGACACATTGTATGTCAAAATGTTACAAAAAAGTTCATATCTTCCAATATCTTCTATATCTTCATATCTTCATATCTTCTGCTGAATAACATGTCTTCTCTCATTATGGAGACGCCCACAGAGGGAAAGATGGTGTTTCTCTCCAAGTCGACCTGATCAGTAGAGACAGTGGACTGACGTACTTTATGAGCGGTTTGACAGATGCACCTTTGGTTTCACCTTCGATTTTTGACTCTGTTTGCTTTGATGCAACTCAACCACAGCACTTCTCTTATTCTTGACAGTGGAGTCAATTTCAGGGATGTTTTACTGTCAGATTTTATTGCTTAAATATTAAAGTTGTATAAATCTCTAACACAAAGCATCTTCACGTAAAGTATTCCCTGCTTCAGGCTCTTTCCTTGCATCAACTGCTTTTACTATAAATGGTACTGAAATTCTCAAGAGTTTCAGAGTCTTAACTTCACAGCTGATAAAAGTTTAAAAATTGGTACAGACAACGACATTTGTTTGGATGCTGTACAAAACTTAAGTGTCCTCGTGTGTAATAAATTATATAAGGAGATTAACCCTGAGAAACAAAACAAAATTCAAACTGTCTTGACAGTCCCAACGATTTCAAATTCATCAATCAGGCTTTCATCATCAGTATTATCTCTGCAATTATACATGCAGCGATTACTTATTCTTTATCCGTATCAAGACGAGACATTTTATCTGCAATAAAACAGACGCATGACTCTGCAAACAGACGTGACGCCCATTTCTTCCAGCAATCATCCATTAAATTGTCATGTAATCAAAAGGTATGCTTCATTACTTCTAATAAGTGCCTACATTTACAAGCATATAATGATCCCATTACAGACAATCATCTGAGTGAAGCATTTATCCAGATATGTGGCTCTCATTTGGTATAATTTATTAAGATTGCATCTCTGGCCGCTCTGCAGACATGGTGTAATGATATGAATGGATAAAACAAACAGCGTATATGGATGAATTTAATTATTTTACTTGAAGTTAATGCCTTAGATCGTGAAAGCGACAAAGAAAGGAAGAGAGATACAGAGGTTGTATAAATTACTGATCAAAGTCCGCCCCTGAAAAAAGCAGCATGTCAGTTTAGATTAAGACTCCTTAAGTCTGTTGTGTGATGACTGAACAGGAAAACTTTTACCAAACAGAAAAAAAAAAAACTCACCTGGTCGTATTTTATTATTATTATTTATTTTTACCATTGATTGTAAATACTGGACCAACTTTCTGGCCACATGACTCATAGATTTGTACAGAGAGCCTTTAAAGGACCAGCAGTGCTGAGAAGCTGGCTGGAACACCGGTTAGCGGTTTGCAGTTTAGCTTCTGCTAACCCAGCATGACTATTCATATTACTTTATATTCATTTTTCTCATTTTGTCCAAGCATCCTAATTAGTCAGGACGATCCACAAAAGTGCAAGAAAACATATTCTCTTGGACAGTTGACCATCATCTGTTAGGTTTCCATCCAAAGCTCAGAAGTCAGTATGATGCTTAGCGCTAAGTAGGTACAACGTTGACAACAACGGCCGTCAGAGCCAACATGAGAGCGAGAGATGATCATGTTCTTCGTACCAAATCAAACGAGCGCTCACGTTACAACGTCTTTACAAATGTTCTAGTTCTGACATCAAAAGCGGAATAACTGAGGTTTATGTCCAAAAGTCAGGATTTAGCAAACGTTTGGAAGAGATTTTACAACAAAAAGTTGCTAATTTTCATCAAAATGTAAAGTTCTTGTAAAACTAATTTCATATTTAAAAATATATATATTTGTGATTTTAGGACAAAAAGTTGGAATTATACAAAATGTTCAATTTTATGACTTGTAATTTTATGTCAAAATGCTGCAAAAAGTAATAAATAAATAAAATAATAAATAAAAATGTAATTTTAAGTTAAAACATTAAAAAATTATGTCATTTGAGATTGTATGATAAAAAGTCTTGTGTGTTTTGAAAAAAAAGTCTTGATCTTTCAAATTTTGCCATTTTGATGACAAAATCCCCCCCAAAAAGCACTTTTTTCAACATTTTCTTTTCAATTTGTAAAAATTTGAGATTTCAGTAAAGAAAAAAAAAGATTAAAGTATTTCCCTTTGGGGGATTTATCAAGTTATGTCTATTTTTGTCGACTTTGTCAATTTTATGACAAAAATCAGCTCGTTTTAAAAAAGGTTAAAACACATTTTTTTTCCTGAATTTGTAGTTTTACTACAAAAACGATTGTGTCTTGGAATGAACCAGATGTCTGATTACATACTGGTCCTTTAACAGTAACCATGGTGATGATGTGACTCAGACGAAAGGAGGTTCCTGCGTAAAGACCCAGAAGACATGTCAGCGCTGCTCACAGGTTTGTATCGTCACGTTGTGTCCATGTCTTTTGCTTGTGCCGGACCGTCTTTGGAGCAGAAGTTTCTTGTGTTCATCTGAACTTGATTGGACCTCGTGTCAGCTGACTGTCTAGATCTCTGCCGAGGACGAGGACAGGTTATGTTTAGCTTTGGAAATTACTTTGGCCTAATTCGTTTTATTTTCATTTTGTCCAACAGAGCTTGTTTTGGGGTGAAAGGTCGACAGCCGATGACTCGAGGCTTGAAATGAAAACGTGTTCTCAACTCGAGTTGACAAGTTCACCTGCACACAAACACACACACATTTAGTAAAAGCACTTCTAACTCCAGCCCTGTTAAACTCACCCTCCATTCTAATTTACATAAACACTTTAGGCGACAGTTGTCCCAACTACTGTGGACAGCTAGATCTTTTTAATTCACACACTGACACAAACACTCACCAAAATATCTAAAATTGACCAAAACAGCCCCGAGTGTCCTGGATAATGCACAGGAGCCTCTTCCTCTGGACCTAGCTAGCAGTGTGTTAGATGTAAGCATTTCTAATAACAGGAGACAGGTGTTCTTTCCTTCAGTTGCACACTACTTCTCAAGAAGGTGCAACCAAGCACGGTGGACAGGTAGCTTTGCTTAACCCTCCCTGTCACATGCTGTAAATGTCTGTTGGCTTCATTATCTCTGTTTTGTGTGCGCTGTCCCGCTCTGTCTCGCATCACATCCTGCATCCTGACAGCAATCCTACACATTCACTCCGCAGTTTTCTTCAGTTCTATAATAGCCTACTTTTTTTTTTTTTTTTTTAAAAGAAAAAGGTACATTTTCAGGCTGCTGGATGTCCTCACAATAAAAAACAGCCAAAATCACAACTTATCTACAAACACATGTTAAAACTGTAAAATATTACATGTGTAATGTTGGACTCCTCAAAATGTTTCAGATGTCCAAGCCAATTTCCGATTTCAGGTCATTTGATTGCATCTCGTATTCCATTAGCCAGACGAATCTAATGTAGGTACTGATAGAAGTGTGACAGGCCACATAAGTTTGCAATCCTTAGTTCATTGCATTTTTGGTCATCTTTTGTCAGTCTTCCATCATCATCCTGGTTCCTAAAAAGGCTTTCACTGAAGACCTGAACAACTACTGACCAGTGGCACTCACTCCAATAATGAAGTGTTTTGAGGAGCTGGTCCTCCATCCCATCAGAGACTGCCTCCCGTCCCATTTCCACTCACATTAAATGCCTACAGAGCAACTGTGGTTGCCATAACAACCACCCTTCACACTGCACTCATTCATCTGGAGCACCAAAAGAGCTACGTGAGGATGCTCTTCATTGACTTCAGCTCGGCACTTAGTGCAATCATCCCACACTTCCTGGTCAGTCACCTGCTGGACCTGGGCCTCTAACCCACCTGTGCACCTGGATCAAACACTTTCTGACAGATTGAACACACAGTGTTAAAGCCAGCCCAAATTTTTCCTCCTTCATCACTCTTAGCACTGGCTCCCCCCCAGGGATGTGTACCGGCGCCCTCTCCTGGACTCCCTGTACACCTACGACTGCTCTCCAGCCCACTCCTCCAACTCCATCAATAAATTTGCTGATGACACAACCATCATTGGGTTCATCTCTGGAGGTGACGAGACAGCGTAGGGAGGAGGTTCAGAGACTGTCAGAGTGGTGTTTGGTGAACAGCCTGACACCGAACACCACTGAAACAAAGTAGATGGTTCTGAACTTCAGAAGGAAGCTGAAAGGGTTCAATCCTTCAAATTCCTTGGTGCACACATATCTGAGGACCTCTCCTGGGCTCCCAACACCACAGAAATAACCAGTGAGCACAACAGAGCCTATGCTTCCTCAGAGTGCTGAAAAGAAAGCTAATTTCCCCACTTTGGCATGTTGCAGTCATTAATTACAAACTCCAAACTTGAGAGGAAAGGCCTTCAGGCCTTGGCCAACCTCTTAACCTGTTTGCAGTGCTTAGACTTGACAGTGACCAACAGCCTTTCAGAGTGGCACGTTATTATTACTGATGATAGAGTCACGTTCAGCAGATACTCTGATTTAAAAATAAAGGTAATATGAGTAAAAGAACACAATTTACTGAAAATGTGTAAGTTTCCACTTTTCTCTGTCAAACAATAGCAACTTTTTCTGTTAATATTTTCTTTCTGAACATTTTTTTTGAAAAGCACCCCAAAGTTGATCAGTGCTGTATTTTCCAGTCCGTCCAATCTGGCAATCCGGCCTGCAACCATTTGCTGCGTGTCCTCCCTTCTCTCTGTCCTGGTTTCGTGTCGGCTCACTGCCAGAAAAAATGGATATTTTATCTTTATGAAAGGGGACACATATTGAAAAAGAGTTGTCTGTTTTAGTTGTCTGTGCCTGGTATGTGAACCCTTGGGAATGTTTTGTTTTTTCTGCAATAATTTATCATAAAATGTGGTCTGAACTTAATAAACTGAATAAAATGTTCACAGTTCTGGTATGAAGCCACCTCGTCCGTAGCTGGTCGGACCTCATCCAGCAGCAGAGACTTCAGCCTCTTTCTGAACCTCTGGTCTCTGACTGGGCCACTCAAAATGGCAGAGTTTCTTTTTTAGCAGCTGATCTGGGATTGATTTACTTTGATATTCAGGATGGTGATGCTGCCTGCACCATGATTCACCTCTGAAATGTTGTTTTGATGATGGTAAGCTGTGCTTTTTAACTGACATACATGGTGCCAAACAATTTATGAGCAATCCAGCTGATAAATTGCATTGTGGATTGCCAACATGTTCAAATCTAAGACCTCTTTCTGTTTAATGACTTGCATATGGTAAACTCATGAATGGAGATGTCTGATAAGTCCTAGTCAAGTGATCTTCAGGCCCTTAGCGCCTCCTAATGACTTCTTCGGTCTAAGCTTTGGAGTCATCTAGGCTCCAAAGTCCTTTCATTATTTAGACTCCATGTGTGAACATAAGGATTCCATTTGGCTTTTGAGGTTTCCGGCTGATGGGTTGACTTTCACCACAGGCCCTGTGGCTCTTAAAATGGTTGTAAAAAAAAATATATTTTTTTAAGGAATTCTAATTACAAACACATAATTAGAACACTTCTGAAAAGATTCTGAAGGGATGCCAACATGATCGCCTGTTTGTTTCAGCATCACCAATTCAGATAACTGAGGTGAGGAGAGCAGCCAGGAGACTGTTCAGCAGCTATTTTAGTACGAAAATGAGCAATTTCACATCAAAAAGTCATGACTGTGCAAAGGGTGCAACTAGCTGCTTTAACCCAGAGAAAAACTAAAAAGTCCAAAAAAGCAACGATTTTACATCAGAAAGTTGCAATCTTGTAAATATAGGTTTTTCTTCTTTTTTACAACAAAAATTTCATGATTTAAGGACAAAAAGTTGAAATTATAAACCATTTGCAATTTTAAGTCAATGTTAAAAATCTTAATTTTATGAAATTTTGCTAAGTCTTGATCTTGAAAAAGAAAAGTTTTCTTAAATCTATGATTTCACAAGAAAAAAAATTGTCTCAATTTTATGGCAAAAAGTACACTTTTGTTTTTTAACAATTTCAGAAGAAAAAGTAATTTAGCACAACCTAGCATAGCAGTTGAACTTTTGACTATGAAGGAGCTAAGTGAGCTAACCTTAGCCACAAGAAAAGTAACAAAAGGGCCCATCTTTAATTTTTCAGAATATAGATTTAAAGCGCATGCTGAAGGAATATGAGCAGGTTGGTTGTGACCAGAAACAGAATCTTAAAGTTAGAACGTCAAGAAACACCATCGAAGACCGAGTTCAGGAACTAACATGAAATCTGACACAGCTACTTAAGGTAAAGAATACCGGGGCCTTTGAAGGTTACCATGGTGATGATGTGGTCTGAGATGGAAAAGAGTTTGACACCCCAGGTTATTTTATTTATTTATATTTTTTCTGAGTGTGTGAGCCTTTTGGGGGTAACTGAGTACAAACTGAGTTTCATAACCAGAACTGATAAAAACGCCCAAAGTAAAAAAAAAAAAAAAAAAAAAAAAAGAGAGTCCAACGAGCAACAACAACAAAGTTATGATCAACATATTTAATCATGGCATTAAATATATTGTGAAATAAAGAACACAGACAGTATTTTTCAGGGAAACAAAAGAATTGAGATGCAAACTGAACAATTAAATAAGAGGAGAAAACTTCTAAGTCAGATTCTTTTTTTTCAGGAAGAAGCCCATAATTATTGACCACATCTTCCAGTAACAGATGTTGCAGATGTGATGCATGCACAGGTGATGTATAGCTTCTGTAAGGGCACTGACGGCTATGAATATTCAACATGACTTTGCAACACAAACAACAACACAGAAGTATTACCAGATGACATCACATATGACACATATGATGAAACAAAGATTCTTTCCTTGTCTCACTTAGTATTTTCATCCAGTTCCCAGAGAGCATTTTTCTGTCAAAGCATGTCTTTTCCTTCTGATATAGCACTTGATTCTGCCGTCAGAATAATGGGGCAAAATAAAAGAAATGAGCCCCTAACAGAATGGATCATATCACTGGAGATTCATTTGATTTTTTAAAGATATTTACATGAGCACCATCACTTCTGATTCTTGACTTGACAGCCACATTTGACACTGCGGACCACACCATTCCCCTGGAGCACCTCCATAACACGATTGGACTGTCAGACTGTGCACTACAATGGTTCCAGTCCTACCTCTCAGACGGGACTAGACATGTCTCACTGGGAGAATGCAGTCCAGATCGCTGCCTGCCACCTGTGGTGTTCCACAGGGCTCAGTCCTTGAGCCCATCCTGTTCATCACTTACATGGTCCACACTGGCCGTGTCATCAGCAAGCATGGGATTTCCTTCCATTGTTATGCTGATGACACACAACTTTACATCAAGACTGCTCCTAACCCTCTGCAGCCCTGTCATCTCTTACTACCAGTCTTAGATGAACAGCAACTTCCTCCAGCTAAATAGCAATAAAACAGAGGTCCTTGTCTTTGGAACCCCACATCAGGTTCAATCCCCACCCATATCTCAGCTTTCTTCACCTGTGCAAAACCTCATTCCACCATCTTTGCTGCATTTCCAGGCTCTGCCCCATTCTAATCTTCCCAGTTGCTCAGAAGCTTGTCCATGTCTTCATCTCCTCGAGACTGGACTACTGCAATGGACTCTTCACTGGAATTCCTGGCAAGTACATCCAGAAGCTGCCTCGTATTTAAAATAGTGCTGCTGGGTTCTGACGAGAGTCCAAAAATATGACCATATAACCTCCGTCCTCTACTCACTGTACTGGCTCTCTGTCCCATTCTGAATCAGCTACAAAATTCTGCTGTTCACCCACAAACACCTCAATGGACATACTCCTCCCTACCTACAAGAACTCATTACTCCACAATCCTCCACCCACACCCTCAGATCTGCAGGCAACCTCCTCCTTCGAGCTCTCACCACCAAACTCTCTACTATGGGAGACTGGGTCTCCCTGTCCAGCTGAGGGCCGCACAGAGTCTGGACTCTTTCAAAGCTGGCCTCCAAACCTTTTTATTCAAAAAAATCCTTTAACGGTTGACTGCTGACATATTGCTGACATGACTATGATCTGCGTATTTTATTATTATTATTGTTATTATCATTATTATAATGATGAAGATGAAGGGCTTGCATTGTTGTCGCACATAAATCTCTTTCCTCTGAAAGTGGGTGGTCAGGAGGGGAAATGGGGGAAAAAAAACTGATTAGTACTTCTTGACAAGTTTGTCAGTGTTACAGGGTTTGTGAAAAGAAAAAAGTTTAAAAATCAATTGGAATTAAGGTGTAAAAAAGGGGGTATAAAAAAATAACTGAAAAAAGAAACGCAAGCAGAACATATTTTAGCGTAAACTGTGAGCAAAGTGAGATTCATGAGATTTTGGTATTCATGAAAATGGTAGTAGTGAGATCTGAAAGCACTTTTTACACTGCAACCATGAATGTGGGGCAGATTTTTGGTAATGAGGTCATCTATGTGCACATCTCACAGATTTACAAAGATTTGAATGTGTTTAAGCTCATCACACACTGATTATTTGTCTCCATTATCTCATATCGTTATTGAGAACACCCATCAAACACTGAGATTAGTGGAGGAACAACAAAACAAAATAAAACATAGATTATTTTAAAAGCAGCATTGAAGATCTTTTGGAGTTTTTTTGCATTCGCTCAAGACACGTTGAGCCGAACCAGCTCAATTATGGGGGGACCCTCCTGGTGATAGACAGCTGGGTAAACATGAGGAGGGAGACAGGACAGATGTGCAGTCGTGGGAAAAATGGATAACAGAGTGGTACATCTCACAATGAGACAGGAGCAAAGATGGAAAAACCAAAGTTTAGAGGAATCATCTCAGACTGTAGTAGCCACAATTCAACGTATGTTTAATCACAGTGTAACATGGTATAAATGAGTTTTCTACTGATTTCAAGTCATGCAACGTGAGACTGTGAGTGGCATTTGTCACCTCTATCCTGATGTCCTCTGTAGCTTTGTGAGCTAGTTTCATCAGTGTTGATGTGTGACAAAGTCTTGTTGCTGGTAGAAGAAGTAATCTCTAAGTGACTTCTAGTGACTTTTCCTAAATGGTTTATCAATCCAGTTTTATAAATACCAGTAAATGGAGACTGTCCTGTGGCTACTCTTCCTAGAATTGGACATTGCTGGTGCCTTGGGTTTCCAGAGTCCTTCAGTAATCTGCAGTGCAACTGAAAAATGATTTGTTGACTGAAACAAGATCGTTGAAGAATCCTCAGCAATCACCATTATGAACCATCATCCTGGAGACTGAAAGGGGCATCATCATTTGGGCTTTCATCAACCACTTGTCATCAACAAGTGGAAAATGAATTCTTAAATTTACCAACATGTCATAACTGTAAAAGTTATTAAAAAGTGCTTCAAAAGGTTAGCGTATTAATTTTACTGATTTTGTTATTTTTACAATATTCCACAAATTTGAATATACACTTTTCTTTTTTTTTTAATATATTTTTAATATTTGATGTAATTTTAGTCAGGGTTTAGACCTGTTTCCCTTCCAGATGCATATTTTTCTTTTTATTCTAATTTTTATGACAGTTTCTATGCATAAATATACCAGATCATCACAAGGGATTATTAAGAAGAAACTCTTAAGCACTAATTACAAACTGCAACATGATCACCTTAATGTCTGTCTGGAGTAATTGGAGCTAAATGCAATCAGAAGCTTGTTTTGAGCTTCCAGGGACAATCATAGAAGAATGAATTTATTTATTTCCCTTCTCATCTTCATGATCTGCTAAAATCCCTAGCCACAAACGGAGCATTTGCTGTTCAGACAAACAAGATGAAGGATCGGATCTGGATGTATTTTGTATATTGAATTTAAATGTTTACGCTGGGCTATCAAACAACCTGAAGAAAAACGGCTCCAGCTTTGTCTTTCAACTGAAACACAATTCACTTCTGAGGTTTTACATACCAGAACATAGTATACATTTGTGTGCATACACACACACACACACACACATACATATCTATATGTCACCATGGTAGGACCTGCAGAAGGAGAAGAGAGAGACTACAGAAGATAGACAATATTAATGCTATTTAAATGATCCAGGACAATCTGAGACAAGAGAGGCAGATGCTCAGTGGACAATAGAGGCAGCATAGGTGGTGGTCTAAGAGACTGCAGAGTTAAAGACTATTGAAAAGGAAGGCCTTAAGCTTAACCTTAAATGCAGAGAGGGAGTCTCCTGGACTGAGGCTAGAAGTTGCATCCAGTGAACCGAGTGTTCTACCAGGACAGAATGGACTGATGAGATTTTTCAGATATATGGAGCTTTATCATTCACAGCTTTGTATGTAAGAAGTAATATTTTGAATTCAATCTAAGTTTAACAGGGAGCCAGTGTAATGAAACTAGAATTGGTGAGATTTGGTCACTGTTCCCAGTTCTGGTTAGTACTGGTGCTGCAACATTCTAGACCAGTTGAAGGTTTTAAACATGACTGCTAAGAAAATAATCCAGCCCAGAGGTTACAAGGCTTAATATTAGCATTAACGGATATTTCTGCATTCTCTTGAGTCGAGATTTTTTTTAATGTGTTTAATATTAAGTAAATGGATTTTCAAAAAGCTAACTTTGTGAACTGCTTCATTTGTGAATTAAAAGACAGGTCTTGATCAAAAATGAAACCAAAATTCGAATAGTAGAGCTGGATTCTTAGGAAATTTGAGCCATACAGTTAATTTAGATCACGAGTGCCTCCCAGAGGTGCTTAAAGTTTATTACAGTGACTTCAGTTTTATCTGAATGAACAAAACAGGAAATTAACAGTCATCCAGGTCTTTACATCTTTGAACGCATGCATCTGATAAGGCTATTTCATTAGTTTCATGTGGTCACAAAAACAATCACACATCATCTGTATATCAATGAAAGTTGATACTATGTTTCCTAATTACAGAATATACAAGGAGAAAAGTACTGGTCCAAGAACAGAACCATGTGGTACTTCACAACTGGCCCTAGTATGGCTGGAGCAATCATTATTTACACTGACACACTGAAATGGGTCTGGTAAATATGACGTGAACCATTAAACTACTTTAATGCCGTTGGTGCTCCAATCTATTCACAAGAATTATGTGGTCAGTTGTATCAAATGGTGCATTGAGATCTAATTGGACAAGACCTCCGCCAAGCAGCACAGGTCCCCCACATATTGTGACTTACACTCAAAAGTATTACTCCAACATTTGATTCCTTGACCATGTAAACATACACTTAGCAATTGGAATCACACTGATATCATTATTAGTTCAATAGTTATTCGTGAAAATCAACATTTTCATAATGGTGGTTTTCTTCTGGATCCAGCTCCATAACTATTATAGATACATCAAATCTGTTAA
>JBAMYA010006814.1:0-17960 GCA_037176975.1 Arrhamphus sclerolepis | reverse complement strand
AAAATTTGGCAAAGTCCCTACAGGCCTTGGTGGAATGAAATTCAGCTGCAGTTGACACAGGAGGGTTTGTTAGCCTGTCAACCGTAGCAAATAAGGCACGAGCATTATGACAAAATGAAAATGAAAGTAACACAAGATCGCCATGCTATTAATAGCCTTACTTATAAAATAGGTAAAAGCAGAAGAAGAAATCATTATTAGTAAACAATTGAAAAGTTTGTTTCTCACAGTCTCATGCAATAATGTTGATTTATTACATAACATTTTAAAATATTATACTTATAAATTATTATATTATTATAAAATATTATATAATATAATCATCCATGAGCAATAACCCTCTCACTCTCCCCTTCACAAAAATCCTTTGAGTCTGAGCAATTGAAAAAAAGCTCAAGAAAACAAGTCAGCCAGAGGTACAAGTTTTCAAAACATTTAAGTAGCCTTATGTAATGCGGACGTATAAAACAATATTATATTCAACATGTTTAGCATTACCTTTCCCTCCTTGTGCCTGCACTCCACGTGCAAAAACACTGTTGATCTTGATAGCGTGGGATGCATCCTCCTCTCATCCCTGTAGTTGCTGTCTGTGGTAGTGAGAAGCCGCCACACTGCAGAGACGGAAAAAGTGACGAAAGGCGACTGTCCACCGTATCTGTATCTGGATCCACAGTGGTGGTTTGCAGCCCCGTTGTAACATTGGACAGTGTGCGGATGGTCTGTGCTGAAGCCAGTATATTATTGATTAATGCTGTTGCTTCAGTCAAGCCCAGCTTCTGACACATCACCGTGACTAACAAGCTAATTTACCGCGTCCATCACTATTTATAAAGTTACACTGTGTAACCTATTAACTTCCGTTTCTACTGAAATCACTTCCTTTTCAGCTGAAAATTTCAATAAGATGTGCGAGTGAATTTCAAAACATCATATGAGTGGATTTCAATAAGATGTATGGACGAATTTTCAATAAGACCTGTGGCGGATTTCAAAAGGATGCATTAACAAATTTTCAATAAGATGTATGAACGATTTCACTTGTATGCGTGTGATGTTTTGAGCATAGTAAGAGAGAAAATTAGTTTTCATATGAGTGTATGAATGCACTTCATATGTCTCTGTGAGTGCTAATTTAAAATAATGTCCTTCATGGCACGTCAGACAAAGTAATGACAACAGTCAACACGTAACCGATATCTTAGAAAAATGTAACCATGTGTTACACAGCTAGCTACAGATAATGTTAGACAGATGGACATAATCATGTTCAGATTACTCAGGTTACAATTACTCATGAATGTCTTCCTTTAATGTTAGAGCAAGTTTACCAGATGTCTCACCACAATCCCTAAGAGACTGTCAAAGAAGTCCAAGTCTTTAATTAACTCTTGATGCCAATCTTATTCAAGCAACTGCTGTTTACCTTCCAGACTACGTCTCAGACTGACAGCTACAGTGCAGTGCACGTATGCAATGTGCACACCAAAGCCTCAATCAATTCAGTTCAATTCAATTCAATTTATTTATGTGTGTATATATATATATATAATTTATATATTTATATAATATATGTGTGTGTGTAAAGGTATGTCATTGTAATGTAAACATAAATATGTATAGATAAAATAAGTTTATATATAAATATTAGGGATGAGTGAATACAACATTATCCGTATCTGTATTTGTTAACCATATGAATTATTTGTATCTGTATCCGTACTCGGAGTGGGCGAAGCCTAACCCAGAAGTAGGCGGGTTGTTTTGATGCGGGCAGGGCTTTAACCAGTATGTTGTTTTAGCTTAAACCTCAGATGACTGACAGAGCAGAGAGGGAGAGAGAGAGAGAGAAAGAGTGTGTGTGTATGTGTGTGTAGCTGAATTTGTAATACTTATACCACTACTACCCTTACTCTTACATGAATTACAGCAAGAAAGTGTCAGACAATGCGTGAAGTCAAAAAAAACTGTTTTAACCGATGAGTAAAAAAAGACAGAAAAAGAAAAAAATGTCCGACAGGCAGAGATGCAACGCGATTCGCTTTCTACCAAGCACCATGTCTGAACAAACACACGTTTACCAGAACTTTACTGGATATAAGTAAGTACTGAAATAAAAACAAACTTGAAGCTGAAGAATCACGAACCTGAGTGACTGAGGGAGACATGGAGCTGTTCTCTGTGTAAGTGAGCAGAGCGGTGTGAGTAGGGGAGGGGCTGTGACACTGTGTGAGGATTTTCATTCAGTCTGAGCACAGATATTCATCTTATTTGTACAATATTTGTACTCGGCAAAAGACCTTTATCCCTACCAGATAATCGTTTCAGCCGAGTATCTGGCTCAACTCTAATAAATATAAATATGTGATGGTCCATGAGTTGGACTACTTGAAGGCCTGCGAAGGCCAGCATCTAATGGACAGGTGCAATTGAACAACAGCTTAACAACAGCATCACCACAAGACCGCCTGAAAAAGGAGAAAAGAGAAGAGAGCAAGCCTAGGCCTATAGCAGCATAACTAGGAGGTGGTCTAAGAGACTACAGAGCTAAAGGCTTGGTCAAAAAGGAAGGTCTTAACTCTAACCTTAAATGTAGAGAGGGAGGCTGCCTCCCAGACCAAGGTTGGGAGTTGATTTCACAATAAAGGAGCCTGAGAGCTGAACGCTCTGCGACCCTTTGTAGACCCACAGACTCTTGGAACAGCAAGTAAACCTGCATTCAGGGAGCGTTCTAGAGTGTTCTACTAGGACAGTAAGGAACTATGAGATTTTTCACATAGATTGGAGCATTATCATTCAAAGCTTTGTGTGTAAGAAGTAATATTTACAACTTGTACATCAGTCGTTTTATATAGTACAACTAAGAAAATGGAGGAGATAGATCAGTGAGATCCAGGAGGTAAATTTTTCAAAATCCAGGAGACCCCACAAAGTTTATGAGTTTTTCTTGGTCTGCCTAAGGGGTTACAAACCTCAAAGTCATCAACATTTAATATTTAGAACTTTAAGTCCTCTCCACTGAAAAAGATATTTTCTTTATGATATAGCCTGTCTCATATTGATTTGTACCGCACTACACCTAAAATATTTCTCTCTTTCTTGTGGGTATGGATTACACTTTTTAAAATGTCACTATTACTTAACAGATGTTGCAACGATGGCAAAATAGGAATGTACTGAAATGTCCTATTGGTCTTAGGATCAAGGATGTACTCAACTGGACTCACAACATTGAAATGTTTTTTTTTTTTATAATACTGCTTCCTTTTGTAAGCTGTAGCCAAGGGCCCATCTTTTGCAAAGTTTTTTTCTACAGGACTGGACTTGCACACTTCTTGAGCAAGCTCTTTGACTCATCAGCTTCAACTTTGTGTTTTTTAAGGTTGTTAGATTGTTAAATGTGATGGGAATAGATGTGGAGCTTAGCAAACGTTGAATTCAAGCAGTAATTCATTGATAGCTGTTGCTGGAACAAAAATAAAATCTGTTCCAACTTAAGAAGAACTGAGGCAATGTGTTTCTCAATAAATTTGGGGAGATCTTCAACACTAGAAAAACTATGTGCAGCAAAGTCAGTTTCAGATTCTGCATCAGTGTCAGCAGCACATACGGCAATATCATCAACAGAGCTGTCTGATTCATGTAATCCAGTAAGATTGATGACATCAGTTTTAAAATCAGTTATAGAATGGGACTATGTTTCCTATTTTTGTGTCTATGAAATGTATTATAGATGTTTGTTTTAAACTCACAACCTTTAAATATAGATGTTACAGTTTCATTCCTCCATAAATGCTCATTTAAATGACTGAAATAATCTTGTTTATTTGAAATCTCATGACACAACTGACATTAAAACATAGTTAACTCAGATGTCTTGGAAGATACTTGTTTTTTGTGACTATGGTATATATGACTTGAAAGACTATTCCATAATACAAATGTGCAGGGACAATCGGAATATGGGCATGGATGCCTGAACCTGTTTCCATAATGGTCATGCTTGAGCTTGCAATGTTTAATTAATTCATACCTGCTAAACGCTGATATTCCACGCACCTTACATTCCCACACACCCATTCACATATTGTACCTAGAAATGAAAGATAAAAAAGATCAAGATGCAAGTTATCCACAATTTTTGGAGGAAAAAAAATGTGTTATTAGCTCTTACAAATGTCATTACATGTTCTCACCTCAGGACATGTCCTCACCTCAACTGAGAGGTTGCCTTTCAGGAGCTGGTTTATTGATTTGGCCCTGTGATATATCTGAAAGTAAAGGAGAACAATACAATATTAGTTTACAACCAGGATGAGAAATGGCCAACGATGTGTGTCTGTAATAGTAACTTTATGGCAGAAATATATTTTTCCATAACATACGTCACAGATATTAAATACATTTTATATTCCGTGAAAAACCAGTAGAATGCCAAAAAACAGCATTCCATGCAGGATTTGATACAAAATCATAGCTAAAAGTCTGTAGCTCATTCAGGCCTAATGTCTTAATCCCTTAGTGTCACGTCGCAGCTAATGGAAACAGCAACACCCAGCTCAGACACCCAAAGCATTCCAGTAAATAACACAGAATAAGTGGCAGTAGCCCAACCATTAACGTCATTTGGCTTTCATAACTGGAGTGGAAGCAGCGCTGCTAGCTCATGCTAAAAGTCATATCCATGCATTCAGATGTGCACTAATCTTACTTCATCAGACTTTCAAATGCCAAAACATTCAGAACATTGAGTGACTCAAAAAAATTGCATATATATATATATATATATATATATATATGTGTGTGTGTGTGTGTGTGTGTGTGTGTGTGTGTGTGTGTGTGTCAGATGGCTCTGCATGACCATCGGAGGATGTGTGGTGAAAGAAGAAAAGCTGAGGACGTTTATGAGATAGAGAACAAAAGAGAACCATAAAAATTGAGAAACACAGAAGGAAGGGAAACAAAGAAAAAAGAGGAAGCAAGAGAGAGGGTGTGAGGGAGAGATCAAAAGGTTTTCCTGCAACTTTCTGTTGCCTGGAGGCTATAACGTGAATATTAAAACTCAACTACACACCCTCTTTCTCTGTCCTCATATCTGGTTGCTTGTTCGATCTCTGCCTTCTGCTCTGCAGAGCGGCAACCACACCTTCTCGGTCTCGTCAAAGTTGGAATTACAGCGTAATAAAAATGATGTAATATCAGACTGGACATTTAATCCAAAAAACACATTCAGCTTTCACAGATGAATGTCTAACGCAGCATATTCTGAATAATTCAATGGCCACCAGTGAGCACTTTACATATTTCTCTAAACTGAAAACTGAAATCTGCAGCCATGTTATGAATTTTACAAGGAATCCCAGCACACCAAGGGGATTAGTGTGGCGTTGGTGGTCTTAATTATTTTTCATTTCTCTGAACAAATTTGCGTTGAATTGTGTTTAATGAGTCATATACTACAGCATAAAAATAATAATCCTAGTATTTTTTTAAGGATATTATTTAGTTTGGCCTGTTTTTGGATGTGACAGGGTTGCGGTGCATCAAAGGCCTTTCAGACAATGTTTTTAAACATCTCACCTATATCAGTGCACTGTTTTCAGGGTGTGCTGGCGGAAGAAACGAAATAGGCAGGCTTTTCTAAATGTCACTACACACTACCGATTTTGTAATTTTTGTTATTTTTGTCCCCAATGTGGTAATTATTGTTAAATGCTCTTTAAATCAAGCAAATCACAATTATATTAGCTTCTCTATGCCATAATATCCATGCAGCACTCCAAGGTTGTGTAGAAAACGTCTGCTAAAGGCAGTACCACTTTGTACCACATGGAGG
The DNA here is from genome assembly GCA_037176975.1 of Arrhamphus sclerolepis. Taxonomy (NCBI): domain Eukaryota; kingdom Metazoa; phylum Chordata; class Actinopteri; order Beloniformes; family Hemiramphidae; genus Arrhamphus; species Arrhamphus sclerolepis. Next base: position 12,124 of record JBAMYA010006814.1, on the reverse strand, counting down.
CAGCACGTCACATGGACGTTCAAGTGAATGCACCTCTAGTGAAACAAAGTAGGACTGCAAGACCTGCCAGACTGTCCCCACTAAGGGGCTACAGCTTCTTTGCATTAAACTCAATTGAGGAAGTGCGGGGAAGTGCAGTTACTTGAAATTGCCACAAGGGCCTGTCTCCAAATGCACGTCCATCTCAACTGATCCTAATGTTAAAATGTCCAACTATACAGGTTTATTTTGTTTTTTTAGTACCAAATAAAGGAAAAAAAAGAGTTCACAGGTAGATTCCACATCTATACATGGGATGGAAAGGGGGATTTTTATGTTGTATTTAATTAGGTAAAATTATATAAAGCTTTTAATGCAGCATAACTGGGGACATGCACCATGGAGCACCTGGTATCTCTAACAACATTTGTCTCAGACTATTTCAAGACCCTTCCAGGTTGACGAACTGGACAACTAGACAATGTTGCTCGGTCAACTGGTCTTATTGATGTCATTGGTTTCAATTATCTAATTCACTGATCAGTCACCTAAACTAGGTAACCAAGAGACTGTGGGTCCCAGAAAAGCTTTGTTAGTTCTCACTTCAGCTTCGGCAGTTTTAGATGTCACTTTAGTAGCGACGTTTGAAACGAGGATGGATGAACAGATTCAACCAGAATAAATGTAGCAACGCAGGTTAGCAATGAGCTAGGCCAAGCTAAAATTGCTCACTTGTGGTAACTGAGCCAGAACACGCTTACCCATTTGGCCATCACCCTCATGAGGCCAGAAGTGGTTTGCTACGTAGAGAAGCTTTAAGAGATTAAACAAATAGACTTATAGCCCATTAAGATTAAAGAAGATGCAAGAAGTTTCAAAACATCCAGCTAAAGCAATGCAAACAATGCTTTTCACATTATAAATATCAGTTTCATTTAAAGTAATATTTGATTACTTTTAAGAGGCATAATCTAGCTAGCTGTCACCATCCCTGCTACTGGAAAAACCAGTCAAACAAGCTGAACTCCAGTCCTGGTTCTCTCTTGCGATAACTGCTTTACCGCAGTGTCACGCACCAGTAACAATGAAGGCTTTTCACAGCCGAGATGGAAGTCATGGTAGCGGTTAGAGTTACAAACTTGAGAAATTTATTATAAGAGAACAACAGTGACTGAGCAAGAGATCACACCAGTATAAATCTTGGTCAGTCTCATGAAAGCAACCTGCAAAACCTGCAACTTAAATTGCAAATGCCTAATCTAAAAAAAAATATGATGTAATCAAGATACTCCAAAATCTGAATTGGTTAACAATGGATCTGCACACTCACAGAGGTGTACAGCCTTGATCTGAGAGACTATGAAGATGATATATCTGTATGGACATCTCATGCATAATGTAGCCAGAGCTGCAAAACATGACATTCCATCTAGAGAAATAGGATCTCTTTATATTATATTCAAAAGACTAAAATTAAGATGTCTAAGTATTTTCAGATTAAAGTAGAGTATTGAAGATGTGAAGTATACAACCTCAGTTATATAATCTTATTTTATTGTATCTTTTAATGTGATTATTTTCATACAGTGCAATTCTCAAGAGTGCTGATACTATTTTCAGATCAGCATGAAAACCTCTGCATGTAGCAGATTAGTTCATCTAACAAATGGGTATACATTCAAGAGGACATGTTGCCACTTGTGCCTTTGTACTCTGAATAGAAAAAAATAAGATGAGCTGGTGACATTTCACCTCTTCTTGGTTGCAGCTCTCACTCTTGTCTCTGCAGGTACAAACCAACAGGGAGGGAGGATGAACCCGAGAGACTGCCAGCTGTTATTACCCATTATCATTATCATTAACTCCTGTTTCTTGTTTTTCTTTGAATAAATCTCAGTAGACCTCCAACTTTCTTCGCAAACATTTCATTTTTGCACATAGGCTACTTTTTGTTTTCTGTTAAACTGCATAAAAAAACCTCCTATGAAAGTTAGCAAGTTCATCAGAACTGAGAATTGTCACTGCAGGCAAACTTATCTGTGCAGTCATGCTAATCGTTTCTATTCATGCCGATTATCTCACATTGCCTCCTTTCCTTTATCCCCTTGCTTCCTCGCCTGCCTGACGGAGCGAGACTTCTCAGGCTGGCAGAGTTATCCGCCCCCTCAGTCACTCCTCCCCACCTCTGCTTCACAGCTCCAGCAAGCTCCAGCCTGGCACTCCACCTCCCTGCAGTGTATTTTCCTTCATTTGTTATCCTCTCTGTGCAATGCACTGATCTTGAACCTCACAAACAAAACAGTGCTCTGTTGCCATGACAACAAAGGTGATGTCGAGGTAAAAGATCGGGGAATCGGTTCTTAACCTCTTGTTCAGTTGTCTAAATCATACAGATGTAACACGATCTTTCTGTCTGCCTCATTGTGCTGCCATTTTCAAGGATAAGCACCTGTGGCCTTCATGGTGTTGCTATGGCAATAGACATGGATCCTTTACTTGATCTTTTCTTGGTTGTAAAGCCCCAGGTTGTGTATGATTGGTTTAAGTGGTGGAGACTACAGTCCATCAACATGTTGTATTTTGTCTCAATTCTTTCCATCAAGAGAAAAAAGCTGCAGGTCAGTGTAACTCTGCTGCATTACACTGCACATTGATTCAATTCAAAATTCTAAAAGTAAACAGATCCTTTCACACATGAAGTAAAATTAGGTCAATGACAAAGCCTCTGTGTGATGATCCCCTTTAATCTTCAGAGCGTTTGCACAAAACAAAACCCCCAACTTCATTTTTGTAAATCTACTCAGTGAGTTTACAGAAGAGCAGCTGTTATAACTCCAAGACTCCACTGAGAATGCTTTGTTTTTCTCTTTTATCATACTTTAGCATACTTTCAAAAAAGCAACAAAATGTAAACAAATGAAGCCTTGAAAAATGAGGCCTCCAGAGTTGATTAACAGAAATGTGTGATCCGTTCTTTACTCACTTTTGATCACTTAATTTCACAAACTCAACAGATGAATTAAAACCTAAAGCTCATCCGCTTGAAGGTAAAAAGATTAGATTAGACGAAGGAGTACGAGAAACATGACAAATGAAAAAAAGGAAAAAACAACTTCTGCTTACTGTCAACTTGCTATAAAAAAAAAAAGTTAGTTTTGGGGCTAAAAGTATTTACATGTATAAGCAGTAGTTAGATGTAAGCATAGAAAAAAGAAAAAGTCTTGATTTACAATGTGACGACAACTTGGGTTGTCTATCAATATAGACTGACCGACAGGCAGCTGAGATAAACTCCATCCAACAGTTGGATTAGATAAAGCAGGTAGAGAGAAAGGATTAACATAACAACCAGCTTCCATCCTAGAGTGTCAAATATTATTGTTTTGCCTGGAACACTTAACATAATTGAAGTAAATCCTTTAGCGTCCCAAAAGACAAGCTTTATTTTTAGGAAACAGTATGCTTATATGGTTTTGATATTTAGGTTAGCATTACAGGAAAAAGAAACTAAAGTAAATAATGGTTTTGTTTATTTATTTAGTTAGTTTTTATTTATTTTATCATTTGGTAAAGAACAAACATATTCAGGGCTGAATTCAAATAGAGCTGAGACAGGCTCCAGCAGGCCCCTGAGACCCTGAGGAGGAAGAGGTCCTTCAATGTTTTAGAATAAACTGCTTTACTGCATTAAACAGAGGCAATGCATTTACCAAGAAGTCCTGATAACATAGTAAATAAATTTTAAAATGTGCTCTAGATTCAATATAGTGAGGTACAAAGTTAGATAAGGTGACAAAATGTTGCAGTTATTTAAATAATCTCCAGGATAAATAAAGTCTATTGTATCAGGTTTTCTTCAATGATCAGAATATAGTGAAAAACACTACTAAGCTAAAACAAAAAAGACACTAGCTGCTAGCCAACAGCTAGTGGTCAGTCAAAGAACTGCAACAAAACCTATAATCGCCAGGCCAAGACCAGTTTCCATATAATCAGACAACAAAACCAACACAGAATAATAAGACAAATAATTTAACCCATGGACTGTGACTTTCACATAAATAGATTCCTCAATATTCTAGATTCATTTGACCCCAGTCGATCTGACTACCACCGCATAAAAACTATTTCCAATAAAGTTGTTATCCTGTATTACAGTTAGCCTGCCTTTTTTAAAAATCAGCATCTCCTCAGTCAGTTTGCTGACTTGGTTTGCTCCATTTACCTCTTGCTTTTGTTCTCTTTTTCTCTTAAACATGTTAATATCAGAAAACATGTTGATATAAATATGACTGTGTAAAGAGAACTGGACAAACCCTTCTGTGATGTCACCCACAGGTTTCTGAAGCCTAACTGTGCCTAATTGTGAAAGTTCTAACTGTCCAATTCCCAAATCTAAAATTAGGCAAATGGGTGGAGGGAAAAATCCCAACACTGACTGGAACAAGCTCCCTACTTCAGTTGCCAAATGCTGGCTATTTTAGCTTAGTTTGCTTGGTCATGCTAAACTACAAGACTAAATTAACATTAGGTGACATTCTTTCTTATCAAATCTGTCCATACTCATTTCAGATGTTGCTACTAAAGCCTTCTTGAAATGGTGCATGCATTTTAATTCACCAGTGATGGATAGATATGTTACATTAAACGGACAATCCAGCCAACCAGAATATGCAGATTTTAATTCCAACCGAACACAAAAGCAGCTGATTAATTCCTCTCTGCAGGGCTTTTAATCACTGTGACTGCCTGCTGCGTAAAATGAAAGTCTGCAGACTTTCAGCCTTGCGCTGAATAGGACTGGCTTCTTATCACAAATGAATGCTTTATTCAAATTCATAGGTCATTTTTGGTGGCTAAATGGTAAAAAATATATATAAAAAAAGAACAACATAAAAACCATACACTGATGATTTGCATCCTCATTGAAGCAGACACTGTAAAACTCTGCCCAAAGTTAAATTTCACCCTAATTAATGATATGCCAGACCTTTTTCTCTGCTCTCCCATAACCCGACTAATGGCCAGTCCCCGATCCCACAGTTTATGAGGTAATTAGAGTCTGCATGTTGTGGTGTAAACAGCAGCACTGTGACAGTTACTTTCTTTTTCACATGAGAAACAACAAACAGCGCTATTTGTAATATGCTCTAAGACATTTTGGATGTACGAGTGGATAATATGAGCACACGACATGCACTGTATTGTATATGCAAACGCTTCATTGAAGCTAATTGTCTGCTGGGGTGACAGTCTTTTACGTGATGACTCATCCCATCCATCCCACAGTGCACTGGGGACAGATTTCTCCACACAGGCAGGCAGCTTCAAAGAGGAGCGCACTGGAAAATTACAGAAGCTCTGGAAGGAAACAGCAATAATGATCGTGACTCAGACTTCTCAACAGATGTAGTTGAGCATGAAGGAAAGAAAATACAAACAAAATAAACATTTAGTCTTTATTCTTCATGTACATACACTACATGTCATCTACCAGTTTGTTATACATTGTGGAGAATGTCAAAGAATTTGAACTTAATGAGATAACTATAAAGGTTGTGACAAATCAGTAAACCATTGTCATATGATGTTACAGTCACGAATACAATCGACTGTATGAAGACGGCGTGAAAATAAAGGATTAGCTACTTTTTTGTACTATTCCAAGGATCCAATACACGAGAATCAGTACCTCTAAAGTTGAAACTGGATCTCAATCACTCCTGCCTTTAAACCAAACACATCTGGAATAGGCTCCAGTAGATCCCCATGGATGGATGGATGAATGTATGGATGGATGGATGATTTTGCTAATAATACATTTAACTTATTTTGTCATAAACACATGCATTTAGCGTGATTAGCCCATCTGAAGGATTCCTACACCATAGATAAAATGTTGCATGGACGCAATTTTATAGTCATCACACTTGAATAACCTTAAAAAGGAGTGTCACAGAATATACAGAGTTTTAACCAACCAGAAACTATCCAACTTCCAGGTTGAGTCGTTCCTCAACTGGCCACTGAAGGGCAGACTTCAAAAGTCAATCTCCATTAACCCCCATGTTGAAACATCCCACTTTACACCAGAAACATATTTACAGACTCATTTTAAAAAAAGAAGAAAAATAAGTTGTGAATAGACTTAACAGAGCATAGTCATTATTTATGAAACATATGTTGTTGCGGTGTTAACTGTTGAACCACTTTGACTGGTTTTGGTTTGTCCATGGTCCTGGACTAAGTGAAGTAGCCTGATCCAGCCTTTGCTCCTGTTTGAATGGCTAAGCAGTATGGGATATTTATCCCATGAAGCAGAGGACACCAGACTGACGGTTTCTTGCTCTACTTCTTACAACAGCTTAAATTCCTCAGTCGAACATTTTTTGTCCTGGATCACTTTAGACCTGTTTGTAGATTCTTAACCAGACTTCCAACAAGTGACATCTCCAACACCAGAACTGAAACAATTAGCTGTGGAAATTTGCTCGGGCCCACAGTCACTCAGCTTGTCACTCACAGGTAACACAGATCTTTACTGGTCTTCCGCTCATTTCTTTCCCAATTACCTGCAAACCCACACATTAGATATTCACAGACTCATCCCACCATGCTGGTTTTTAAGTTTCCTTTCATTTCACATTTTCACACCTCAATGTACAGTTGATCTTCACCTTTCTCCTGGAAGTTGGTCAAACTCTTCATTCCAACAGTCTGTGCTACACTTTCTGTGAAAAACCTCTTCCTTAAATGTCCGCAGGACTCAGTTCAGATTAAACTTTTTCAGGTGTGACTTTACAGTATACTTTAAATCTTATTATAACCAAACTTAAAGTGGCACAAAGGAACTTTTGCAATTTTTAGATCAGTGGGTCTTTTCATTTTCATTTTAAATTTTCACGAACAATTTGTGTTTCAGTATCATTGTGTATAGTCCATATAGATGGGACTTCCCAGTTTCTAAAAGACACATTTATGTTTTACACAGGATGCTGCCCAAGTTGTTCTCTGTGCATCGCTGATCAGACCGATTGAAAACATTTAACTCGGAGGGCACCGTCTGACCACATCTATAGGAGTGAACACATGCAGTTTAACTAGATAAAGAAAGCCAAGTTGCAAAATAGCTGAAAAGTAACCATCTAGTAAAACGCATTGTGGACGTTTTGATCCAACTTCCACAATGTAGTTTAATTTCAGATCACTCGTTGATTTCAACACAAACACAAACAAACAAGAGAGTTGTCATTCCAACAGCACACATGTATGTTCTTTAAGTTCTTATGTGATATTCAAAGTTCTTCAAATTACATTCCAACGACCGTTACGCTTTACATTTCCAAGAGTACGTACACTTAATTATATGTTTGGTGACAGTTCAGTTAATGAATAACCAAGATCAGTGGTGACAGTTCAGTTCAGTTGGTGTGCAAGTATGAACCAACACTGTGAGAAAGTGTGATTAATAAATGCCTTTTAGAATAGTCGGAAGGCAAAGAGTGATGTAAGCTGACAACCAAACAAGTAAATAAGGGGAGTCAGGAGAATAGAAGTAAGGAGACTCATCTGAAAACTGGCATCCGGACAGGACCAAGGATGAACTAGATCCATTTCCGGCTCCAGGGAACAGTGCTACTGCAGCCAGCTTTGGAGGAGAATCCTTCAGAAAATCCAGCTGGCTCCTGAACAAACAACCTTCTGTTTTCTTACGACAGAATTTGTCTTTTGGGCAAAACATAGTCACTAAGTGAAAGGGCTGATACACACCTCAAAAATATAGTCTGTAGGACAAAAAAATGCATAAATAAGAAGGTTACCGCTAATATCAATACCAAAGAGGAGGACCCACACACTGTAGGACTTGCAAAAAGAAGTAGCTTTAATTGCAACATTTCGACATTTAGTGAGATCACTGATCTAACCTGGTTCATGTCTCCTCTTTGAAGTTCTGAATTTGGATAAAATTCAGAACAAAAAGTGCCAGGAGTAATAGTGATTTAAAAAGACACATTGAAATATGTTCTCTTCTGACTCACTGACATTCTCTTTACCTTATAACTTACCAATCAATGTATGTTCGTGTGTGTCAGAGTGTGTTTGTACATCAACTGTCAGGGGTCTTGTTCTGCATCACTGATGTTCCTGTTTGATTTGATCTTATGGGATCAACCGCCAACTGTCCCACTGCCCCAGCTGTTAATGGTCATGTGCATTCACCTTCACACAGTCATACAAGTGTTAAGCAAGCTAGTTCGTGATGCTCAGTTACATCCAACGGTCACACCAAGAAGTTATGTAAATAATTATGACATAACTTTTCGAACCTTAGTACATCAGTGCGTTTAGATCCATGAAAGCAGCTGAATAAGCTGCTGTTCTTGTCTGGCTGGCTCTAAAGTTAGAATGAACTGATAAAAATAATCATTGTTTGCTGCAGTTCAGCTGATGTTTGCTGTCAAGAAGAGCACCTCAAGGTCTTTTGAAAGTGCGTATTAGTCCCTCTGTCATTTGTTTGTTTTGAGGAGAATGTTCCTGTTTTTGTTTAGCCCGATTTGTGTGTTTGTGCATGTGCTTATTTTCAAACCATTATTTCATGCATTTCTCATCTATTATGCTGTTTCTTTTTTCAGCATTTAAATAGTTCATGATATAGACTTGGTGAGGAAAAAAATAGAGGGGGAAAAAGTGATGCTATAGAGATGATAGAGAAAGATCTGTTTGCAAAAACAAAAGAAAAAAAACAAGCAACCCAAATAAAATGTTTACAAGTCATCAAAAGGCATAGAGGTAATATCTCATGATAACGGTTTGTCCAGTGAACATGTCCAGTTTGTCATTTGTTTAATCTAAGCTTGACAGAAGGAGTTTTTCCTCAAATATGGAAATCTGCCAAAATATTTCCTTTATCAAAAAGTACAAATGTCAGTCTCTCCGCAGTTAATAACAGGCCAATTAGCATTCTTCCTATGCTTAGTAATTTGCTGGAAAAGGTTGTTTTCAGACAGATTAAAGTATAATGAACTGAATTTTGAATCACAACATGCATACAAGGGAAATCACTCGACATGTACAGCACTTACAGAAATGACTGAGAATTGGTTATCCTGCATTGATTAGGGACTTATAGTGTGTGCAGTATTTTTGGTCTTCAGTGCTTCCTCTGATTTAGTGGATCATCAATTATTACTGAAAAAATTATCTGCATACAGATTTGATGCCTCACCACTAAAATGGGTAAAAAGCTATTTATCATCTAGGTCACAATCTGTGTTTTTCAATGGAAATTTTTCTTCCCCTGAACCCCTGAAATGTGGTGTGCCCCAAGGCAGCTGCCTAGGACCAATGCTCTATTCAATCTTTATTAATGACATGCCATTTGCCCTTAAAAAATGCAATACAGCTCTCTATGCAGATGACTCCACAGTTTACTGTGCAGCGACAAATGTATTAGAGTTAAAACATACACTGCAGTCTGATTTGCAGTTGCTTCTGGACTGGATTGATGAGAACGGACTGGTTTTGAATGTATCAAAGACGAAAAGTATGCTGCTTAAAGCTAGACACCAAAAAAGTAATGATGAACTTCATATTGTGCTGAAAGGTATGAACATAGAACAGGTGCAAGAGGTGAAACTCCTTGGAGTAACATTTGACGAACAGTTATCTTGGGATAAACACATTGATGCTGTGGTGAAAAAGATGGGCAGAAATATGTTTTATATAAGGAGATGCAGCTCATTTATGACTCCAGCCACAAGAATTCTAGTGATTAAGTCCTTAGTGCTGTCCCACCTGGACTACTGCTTGTGGTGTGGTCAGGTGCAGCTAAGAAACACCTGACTAAGCCACAGACAGCACAGAATAGGCCGCCAGGCCGGCACTGGACCTGCCCTGTGTGTGGAGTCAGAGCCCTGCTGCTCTACATGCTCGTCTGTCATGGCTCAGAGTAGAGGAATGACTCAAATGTAATCTGTTCTGTTTTTTCAGAAACATCATTAAACTAGAGAACCTGCTCTATTGTACAGCCAGTTGCATTATGTGAGAGATAAGCACAATCATTCAACCAGGCAAGCAGCTCATGGTCATTTGGCATGACCTATACCAAGAACAGAAGCAGTGTGCAGATCTGTACTGTTTAGAGCTGTGACACTGTTCATGTCACTGAAGCTTCTACAAAAGGAGCTTTTAAAATATTTATCAAAAAAAAAAATTTTTGAAAGGTTGAATATGTATTTTTGTATTTATTTTTATTTTTGCATTACAATAGTGGTGGTACTGTTAATGTGAAAAATGTAAATTTTTTCAGTGGATGTGTAAATGATATCTTGAATGCACATGTATGTATTGTATTTGTACATTTTTAATAGGACCCCAGGAAGAGTAGCGGTCAAAATGATGACGGCTAATGGGGATCCAAATAAATACATAAAAGAATAGCAGAGGCCTAAGTATTGAGCCCTGTGGGACACCGCATGACAAAGGCACAGAGGAGGACATGAATTGATTTAGACCAACACAAAGATCACAGAGCCAGGTATGATCTGAAAAACTCCAGGGCAGTGCCACAGATGCCTACACAATGGTCTAAACGAGATAATAAAATAGTGTAATCCACTGTGTCAAAGGCAGCTGCTAAGTCTAGAAGAACTAGTATTATATCTCAACAGCAAAGATTATGTGCTATGAAGAGACTTAATGCCAGACTGAAAAACTTCAAGGATTATGATTTTTAACCTAAAAGGCTTTCAGTTGACCATAAACAATCTACTCCAAAATTTTTGAAAGAAAAGGATGCTTGGTAATAGGCTTAAAATTCAAAAGGACAGTGGGATTTAGGCCAGGTTCTTTGAATCTTTTTGAATCTTTAGGAACCGCACCTGAGAACAGATTACTGTTCACAAGAGCAAGAACCGATGGCCCCAAAACAGAAATTATCTCTTTAAAGAAACGAGGTGGGACAAGATCAGTGGAGGAACCTGAGGGCTTCAGATGACCAAACAAATTTAGCCTAAAAGCACGCGAATGGAAAAATCTGCTTCCCATCCTTTCTCTAATCTTAGCTGTGTTGTCTTTTTGTGTGGTGGGAAACAGCCTGCTGCACTGATATGCTGCCTGCTAATGATGGAAAATATCTGATAAGTGAGATGATTTTCTCCTAGTATAAGAAACTAAATATATTTGAGAGCACAGATCAGCCTTTCTCCAGCTGTGGTATTATAACATTCTTCATTTACTGTTTATGAACTGAACAGTATGTGTTTTTTCATGCATCGTTCCCTTTTCTCACAAAGCAGTTTTATCAGATTTCTGAGCAGAACGGTGAAAATTCTTTGTAAATGTTATAAGCCTGGGCAGGTGTATTGCTGTCCAGAATTTGAATGTTTTCTTGCATAACTGCTCCTGCTGTTTGGGGAGTCAGGCAGAGGAGTCATAAAATAAGACTGATCAGCTTGTGAACCTAAATCTAAGAAATGGTAATATGGCAATAGTTGCTTTTGTTTGCATGGTTCACATTAAATTTAACTTCCACCATGTCCTGCTGACAGCCATGTACTGATAAATGAAAAAGAGTATTACAGTAATGGAATATACAAGGGTCTAGTTTTTCCCTATCTTTGGTGACGTAACATCCCGATTAAGCTAAAGGACCTTCCCCTTCAACATGTTTTCTTTAATAATGAAATGATTTTTACAGTATGATAATTTTAGAAACTGCTCTTAATTTAATCAGTGAAGATAAACTGATGCTTTTATTCCATTTTCCATCTGTATTTTAAACTGAACTTTTATATATGCAAAATGGACACTTTTGCTCTTACAGATAAATGGGCTGAACAGTCATCTGTAATCATGATTTCAGCCTGCTGATGTGACACTGACACTTTCCAGAAAGCATGCACCAAATTACATTATCATACACATGATTTATTCATGCATAGACTTGGACAAACAGAGTTGTTACCTTCATGTGGAAACGCATACTGCAGGAGAAATACAATTACACAAGCAACTATTTTGGTATGAATGGCTGTGTGTTTTGTCTCTCGTCACAATGCAGCAGTGTGCAGGACTCTGAGCAGGATGGGCTGCTAAAAAACACCACAAGCCTCCTGAAATCTAATGGCACAATGTCAACTTTGTA
>JBAMYA010006793.1:0-17960 GCA_037176975.1 Arrhamphus sclerolepis | reverse complement strand
GGAAGGTTTGAGATCAGCCTGTAGTTGCTCATTTGTGTCTTGTCAAGATTATCCTTTTTCAGCAGAGGCCTAATCACTGCTGTTTTCAGTGGCTCTGCCTTGACATTAAGGACATGTTCACAATCTATAGCAGATCTGACTCCCGGATTTTTGAGACGTTTTGAAAAAAAAAAAAAAAACTTTGGGCAGGACGTCTAAACAGCAAGAGGAGGAGTTCAGTTGACGTAAGATGTCCTCAAGGTCTTTAGTGTTAATGGGATAAAATTGGTTTTCAGTGAAGACAGTACATACCCTGAACCTGCTGTTGATGTACCAACTGCTAGTCTAATGTTTTGAATTTTGCCTGTGAAAAATTTGGCAAAGTCCCTATAAGCCTTGGTGGAATGAAATTCAGCTGCAGTTGACAGAGGAGGGTTTGTCAGCCTATCAACTGTAGCTAATAAGGCCTGAGCATTATGATTGTTTTTGGTGATCATGTCAAAAAAGTAGGACATCCTTGCAAACCTCAGATGTAAATTATAACAGTGAAGTTTATCTTTATAGATTTCATGATGAACATGAAGATTTGTTTTTCACCATCTGCGCTCGGCTTTACGACGCTCCCTTTTTGCATTTTTTACTAGTGTGGAGTTTCTCCGTTGAGACTTTTTCCTTTCCGAGACAATCTTCACCTTGGTGGGAGCATTAGTATCCATAACATTTAACGTTTTAACACTGAAACTATCAACAAGGACCTGGTTAAAGATTTCGCTGCTGCTTTCAGTTATACACCGTTTTGTCTATTCTTGAGAAGTTTAGCAGTTGTGTTGAATGATTTCAACTTGTGGATACAACGATAATAGACACCAAGTTGTTTGGAAATGGCAAAGTTGCTGATGTGCTCAACCTTTCTCAAACTCATGGTCTACAGTAACTGCCTCTCAAAGATTACTGCTAATGTCTTTCATCAATGGCAGTGTGTTAACACACCTGAATGGTCCAGACCCAACTGCCAAAGCTTCTGCTTTCATAGAAGTTCTCACACACCATCCTACCCTAATCCTAACTAACAAAGAGCTTTTCCTCATCTCCACCTGCCAATGACTTACTCTCTTAATTCCTACAAGAAGAGCCAATCAGAAAAGGTTGGAGTGATATGGAAAACACAAAAAACAACAAAAATAAATACAAAAAGAAAAACTGCAGTGATTCTTACATTTACTTTGACTTTTGCTTAATTTGAAAACAAGTTGGGACATAAAAATTTACCACTTTGCAATGTTGCCATTCCTTATCAAAATACATTATAGCGTTGAGGATACCAAGTAAAGAAGAGTTTCACTAGTTTTTTGGGTTTGTTTTATACCATTCCTACTTTATACATGGTGTAAGCCTTTCATTAAAGGGCACTGAGTGAAATACTTTGAATTAAAATTTTTTAAACCCAGAGATTTATTGGAGAATATTACAAGACCTTCTCAGAATTTTTCATTGTTCATATGTCTACTGAAGTTACCAAATGCTGTGATTTCTCAGGTAAAGGGTTAAGGTGAGCAATAATGAGGCGTCATTAATGCATTTTTCATTTCAAAATTCTCCATCCTCTATTGGGGACAGGTCAGGATGCAAGCAGGCCAATCCATTACTCACACCCTCTTATTTTTGAGACATGCCTTTAATTTAAGATAGCAAGAGCACAGATAGCACCCCATGATATCACCACAGAGAATGACTACAGTCTGAGTGGGTAGTCCTTTTGGTTTTTGGTCCATAGCACACAGAAACCATTTATTCCAAAGGATATCAGGGAAACTGATTTGATCTGATCACGTTTCCATTATGTGATAGTCTAGACAAAGTTAATGTGAAGATTTCTTTTTGCACAGAAAGTGTTTTAATTTACATTTGGGAATATATCTCTGTATTGTAGTGCTTAGCAAATGTTTCCAAAAGTAATCCCTTGCCCATGCGGTATATCATGCGCCTTTGACGAATGACAATACTTGATGCAGTGCCATATGAGGGATCACACATCAAGGCTATTCAGCTTTCATTAGCGCTCTTGACCCACATGAACTGAAATTCCTCCAGATTCTTTTAATTGGTTAATTATATTTCACACGATCGAAGGGGAAATGTACAAATCCCTTCCAATCGTGGAAGAAAATTGCTTTTAAATATTTCACGCATTTCTCAGTTTTTTTTTAAAAAAAGGGAAAATCCCTTCTTCCTCAAATATGCAACATTTGACACATACTCTTTTTATTCAAAAACATCATTACAATGCCAAATGTGCCTGTTTGAATTACTGTACATTGCATTGTTTTTTTCACTCACCTTCTTACTGGCACCAAATCAATCTAGTGCTTTTTTTTTTAATTGAGTATCTTAAAGGCTAAGTTACACTGATATCCTGGTTTTAATGCGCTTTTCTGCAAAATGTAATAGAAGTATTTTTTGCCATAGAAAGCTGGTAAATATTTCAGAGGCAAACTAACTCAAAATAAAACTGTGCTCAAGCAGGTGTAACAGCTTTACCTTCGACAAGCAGGTAAAATCCATTGGGGTTCTTTCTTAGGATCTTGATGGCTACTTCCACCATCTCTGTCAACGAGGGATCGGTGTCGGTGTTCCTCTCCAAGTCATAACTCATGTCCCCAGGTTCAAAGAGACCTGGAGTAATGGCGGCAGCAGTGCAAGGAGAAACAGCGTATTACGCATGAAAATAAGCCGACAGCAAATGCAGAGACTGTTGACTCTATTTACACTTCAGTGAGAGTTTCATAGTAACACTGAGACTTACCCATTATGTAATCTACGTTGTTTGGGTTCAAGGACAGGAGCTGCTTCTTGTTCCATACATAATGGCCTTTCTATTAAAAAAAAAGAAGAAAAAAAAAGAAAGAGGGAGCTCTGCATTCACTCTGAACTCCAAAACATAAAATTGGAATTGGGAAGATAAAAATGAAGCAGAAAAGAAAAAAAAAAAGAAAAATGCACCTTATCTTTCACTCTGTTGTTCCACTCCTCCACCAAGTTTCTCCCGTCGTTCCGGGTGCCGCTGTGCTTCTGTTGATTAGGGTATTCTACGTCTGATGTGTTTTTGGGGTACATATATTTCCTTCCTCCACCCATAACCACCTCAAAATACCAAAAAAAGGAGAAGAAAGCTGAATTACAATGTTGATCAGAATCACTATAAGAACAAATAACAACATATTATGGTTTGCAACAACAGAAAAAAATTTTTAAAACATCAACCATAAATCATAATCAGCATGACAAAGCACAAAATATAGTTACAACGTAACAGATGCCTCCAGAATCTGTTTTTCGAGTAAAACGTTGAAGCCGTTTTGCTGCATAAGAGTGAAGGCAAAGTTCTTCATGATCAGTTCATTAACAAAATGAAACTTCAAGCTATTAAAAGTTAATCAATGACTTTCTATCTTGCTGACAATGTTGCATGTTTCATGCAATGAAAAAGTAAACAGCACATTTGATACATGCAGTATTATAAAGACAAACATCATTTTGAAATTAACGATGGACAAATGTCACAGCATCACAAAGTAATAATAGGGCAATACAGAGAGTAAAAGTGAAGTCCTTGAACTGTGAATGTTCTTGAATCATGAAAATTTCATGGAAATTCACCCAGATATGGAGTTATTTTAGGCTGAACGGCAGCAACAAACTTGCAATTCTTAAAGCCAGAAGTACCATTTCTCCAAAGCCCAGCAAAACCAAATTTTATCACCCAAAAAAGATGAGATCAGCATCAAGCCATCACATTTGTCAGCATGAAGAACTCTCTGGATCTTTTCTTGTGAACAAATGCAATGATTAATCAGTCATTCAAAATTGATGGGATTTTGACTCACATCAATATCTGGAATGTTTTCGAAGAGCTGCAGGGCGATATCCTTACAGCCATCACTGACGGCGTCGGCCGGCATTTCGTTGTCAGAGTACCAGTCTCTGTCCACACAATGAGCGTAAGCAGCACTTGGAGTCGCATGGTTGACGCGTGTCGTCGTCACGATTCCCACTGACTTTCCTGCAGTAAACACACAGAGGCAGCTGTTTCAGTGGGGGTGTTTTTGGCTAAAGGACAGATTGGACAGCTTGCTTTGAATCCTTTTGTTCCTTTTTATAACTACACAACCCTTTTGCTTCAATGTCTCCTTTCTGAGCTGTGGTGGAGGTGCAATAAGACAGATTTCTGGCAACTCATAATGCTGTCTTGTATCAATTTGAACCGAAACTAGAGTATATTGTTTCTTTCAATAGCAAACCCATCCCTTCCTTGATCCAGGGGATGGGTTCGCTATTTGTTTTGCCAATAATAAAATGTGTTGACATAATTTAAAAAGAGAAATTGCCTGATGGATGCACGTTTTACACGTTTTCATTTCTACTTCGAGTACTTTCTACTTTGCTGCAGAATGTCAGACCAGCTGCTCTTCCCAGTCCCGAAGAATTGACAGGATTCCTTATTATTTGTGACCCCTGTACCAACACACACTTACCCAGGCAAACCTGCTTGCACACATAAGGTGAAGTGAAAAATTAACTACAAGACCTGTGACCTGAAAGAGGGTGCATTTGCTTTCACATGAACTATGTCCTCACCATCGACCATCCCTAACTTCTGACCACCAATGCCGACTGAAAATCGTTGATACTCAGTCATTTCACACATGTCTCCTCCTCTGTGATGCCTTTTATTGCCAAGTTCAGAGTAGCACAGCATGTTCAAGAATCAGACTGCATGACATATCTATCTATCCTTGAAGATTAAAAGAACATTCCTTTCTAGCTCTAAAGATACAACATTAAACATGAGGGGGCTCTAATGAGGATTTCTGAAAAAGCAGGGTTGCTGGAAGCAGGTTTGGTCAATAAAATCCAGATGTTTCACTGCAAAAACCAGCATTTGATGGCTGATGACTCTCTTAACAGGATATGCCCACCATGAGGCTGTATGTTATGCAATTAAACAATGCAGATGATTTTGTTGAACAGCTGGACAGGGATTAAGATGTTTTACATTGTTCCAATAAGATGAACACTGAACATTGCTAATATTTGTTATTCCTTGTCTGTCTTTGAAGTGAATGCATTCGCAGGATTATCTTACTCGCCATCTTCAACCGGAAAAGAGAGACGGAGACTTAAATGCCGCCTCGGAACAGTCAATGTTTTGACTTGTGAATGAAAACGAAAGTTGGAGGTTTCTAGGTTGAAATTGGATGACCATGTTGAGAGTTAAGGTGAATGGAGTAAAATTAGTGATACCCTGTTATTACAGTCAAACAAAAACAGAATTTCTGCCAAGGAAAATTTCCATCTAAGAATGAATAACACCATATAGTAGCTGAAGAGATTATATCTCCCAGCTGGTCTGGGATGGCAGGGGTGACTGGCAGATAATTCCAAATACAAGAAAGTCCAAAACTCCAGTTTATAAAGCCTTGGTGGACCTAAAGACTGTTTACCTAAGAATCCTGCGAGATGGTCTATTCAATTGCTCCAATATCCACAAATGAAGCAAAGGTCTAATCGAGATCCATATGGGATGTCTTTAAGGACCACTAGAATCCCCTTTCCTGTATAATGTCTACATGGACTCTGTGGTTCAACTATCACATCATTAAAACCTAAAGGAATATCCAGAGGTGGGCTTCAGATTAAAATATCACATACCTAATGAAGTGTCCCTGAGGGAATACAGTAAGAAAGTCTCAGCAAGTGGTGTTATACAAGTTATGAAATCAGGACCTGCTAGCCCATAAAATAAAATTTTTAAAATGCACTTTACATTACCTTAATTATTTCCTCAGACATGAACTGTATGAAATGGTATAATTTGAACAACAACAAAAAAATGAATAAAATAACCCATATTATGTTAAGTTAATTCAATGTCTGCTGGGTGTAACAGTGCTTAGAGCAGACGGCCATATTCAGAGGCTACAGTCCTCCTGCAGCGGTCACAGGTTCGATTCCCACCCTGTGTCCGTTCGCTGCATGTCTTCCCGTCCCTCTGCCCTGGTTTGCTGTCTGCTTCCTGTTAATAAAGGCCACTAGAGCCAAAAAAGAAGTTTAATTGCTCCTCACCTGCATCTTTAGCCCATCTCAGGATGGAGGTGACTTCATTGCCCTGTGTGGTATTACACTGGGAGCGAACAGCAGCTGCACTCACACCAACGGTGCCCTCGTTGGCCTTTACCCCACAGAGATAAGCCGTGGCTGTCCCAGCGCTGTCTGGCACCTGCGCGTCAGTGTTGTACGTCTGCAAGAACACCAGCCAATGACATGTCAGCACCGTTTCCGCTTACTCCAGTATGCTTATGATAACTTTGTAACTTGTTTTAGCAATGAATTAGCTAGTCTTTAATAGAACAAAAGCAATATCCAAATTGTTTTCATTGTTGAATCAAATGCAAAGAACATAACCGGTAAATGCATCACTTTAACTGTCAATGCTTTCTAACTTCCTTTAATGTGTGTAGTTTCAGCTTCTACATAGTTCCTAAATATATAGTATGGTTTCTAAAATATCATGCTTGATTTCTTTACAACAGACTGTCAGTGAAGTAGCTAAAATGAGAAACAATTACTATTTTCAGTATTGGGACCATACATAGTCAATGCAATATGTATTTATTGTATTGATTAATGTTGCAATAAAAGTTGTTTAGTAATGTCCATATCATACCATATTCATCACCATAAACACACACAACAGTTATTCTGTTAAAGAGTAGGTTCTGATTGTCAGTAATGTTGATATGTATTTCCATCAGTTAAAGGTAGGGTAAGGGATTTATGATTTACATCTGTTTTGATTTAAATAAATCAACCCAGCCTGCTTCCCTCCCCCCAGTACTCCCTGAGAACACAGACCCATCACAAACTCTTCCAAGCTCCCCACCCCCAATTAATATGCACAGGCACAAGCGTGAACCCCCACCACCGTCCATGACTGGCTGGAACAAAGTTTATTGTTGAGTTTACTGTGGTTTGGAGGACAGCCCCCCACTCTGTCTGCTTCCAATTTACAGAGGAAGGGCTGTGCATGAAGACATTTTCTTTTCTTTTTTTTTTAACACAGCACTCATGAGATGGGAAGCTAGCTGCTGGTGAGATTTTCTCTCTCTCTTTTTTTTTCAAATCTGGCCCACCACGTCATTTTATCTGGGCTACAAGAGTGTGCAAAGACAATTATATACATATAACTGGAACATATCATAAGGATATTTTAATGTGACTGCCCATTTCATTCGGTACTGACATCAAAAAGTGGAATAACTGAGGTGAGGAGAGAAACCAGGAGACCGCTGAGCGGCTGGTTTATGTCAAAAAGTCATGATTTAGCAAACATTTGCAAAAGATTTTACAACAAAAAGCAGAAAATTTTTGTGAGAACTTGTGATATTTGTAAAATTAACATGAAAAAAAAACTGATTTTTGGACAAAAAGTTGAAATCAGAAAAAGACTTGTATGACTTGTAAATTGCTTTTTGTTGCAAAAAGTTGACATTTCTCATAAAAAATAAATTGGTATTTTAAGTAAAAAAGAAAGTCAAAATCTTGCGACTTTTGTGATTATACATTAAAAATCTTGGTTGTTAAAAAAGTCTCAATTTTTCTCTCCTTCTTTGTTTTTTTATTTTTTATTTTTACAACCCAGTAAGTACAACAGGGACTAATGGGAAATCTGACAACTGGTTGAAAAAGTAAAGAATAACCAGCCCTTTAACAGTAACCATGGTGATGATTTGACCCAATACGAATATGATACTGACACCTCTGCTCCACTGGATGTTTTACATAGTTCACAATTCACAAATTAAAACACTTTTTAATTTGTCAAAAATAATTATATCTTGCAAAGAATAACATCTACTACAGCATTTCATGGCCTTTTCTACACTGACAATTATTGTCATTTCGATTCATTTTAATAGTTTCATAGATTAAATTTTTTTTTTTTTTTTTCATTTCTTCTTTTTTGTATTTCAAGTCTACAAGTGCGTTAGGTGTGACGTGACATACTGAATGATCTTGTATCTTGTGACACGCTTAGTCAGGATCCATAAGTGGCTACAGCAAAACCAGCAAAACCAATGCACCGTTGTCATGGGGGTCTGTATTTTGGGTTTGTTGTCTATTATATTTGTTTGTTCTTTGTTAGGTCTCTATACATGTATATGTACATATATATATATATATGTATATATAATCATTTGTCGCCTCTACCTATTACAATGTTTGTCTCTGGTTTTTGATTATCCTAGAGCCATTTTTATTTTAAATAAAGTATAACTGGTTGGCATAACTCCTGCGTTCAGGACCTCCTGCACCTAAATCCCTCACAGTTGCTCTATACTGTATGATAGTTATGACAGACCTTGGATAAAGATACAAAAGGAAACTTGTCCATCTCCAGCTGTGTCTCTTCTCCACTCTGTCCATTCAGCTGACCCTTCAGGATTCGAGCGGCCGTCACTGTGGGAATTCCCATCCCTGAAAACACCAAAACCAAGTTTACTTTTAAGATAGATTTTTTTATTATTATTATTATTATTATTATCTCTCCTTCAGCAGACACAGAAAGCACACACACACGTACACACACTACTAAACATGAACACTTTTCCCACAGTTGGTAACACATGAATATGTTTTCCCTGACATTTTGGAGCAGGATGACATGCTGTCCGGCAAAATATTTTCTTAGATGCAAGTTACAATAAAAAAATAAACATATAGTAAAGATAAAAGGAAGGAAAAAATTCAAAGAAAAGTGAATTTGGTGAATAAACTGTAATTTGCGATATGAAAATAACTTTTGCTAGACCTGAACAGTTTAAACATTTTCAGTGTTCCATCATCTTTTAGTGTTTTGTT
Organism: Arrhamphus sclerolepis; assembly: GCA_037176975.1. NCBI lineage: Eukaryota > Metazoa > Chordata > Actinopteri > Beloniformes > Hemiramphidae > Arrhamphus > Arrhamphus sclerolepis. The sequence goes on along the minus strand of JBAMYA010006793.1, from coordinate 9,062 downwards.
GTTGTTTTTTTAGTTTCTAACATAAAACAGCTGAAATGTATATATGTGTATATATTATTAAGTATTTCAAGTGTAACATACTGTTGTGACATTTCTTGTGTTGTATGCACCGTGGACAACATGTAATCCAAAGCTCCCAGCTCCAGGTCTACATTCAATTATTGCAACAGCTCAAAATACTCTTCTACATATTTGAAACTTTTACTTGTTTCACTTAACCTGGACCTCAGAGTTCTTCAAAGGAAACAGTTTATTGTGCAGCCTGGGCTTGTTACTTAAACAGACTCCTGTGATTTTTCCTGGTGAGAGGTAGACAATGCATGGAGAACGTTTTTCAGTCAAACAGCGTTTCCTTGTTTTGTATTTTTTTTCCAGCTCTCTCCCTAATTAATAAGATTCCCCTGGTAGTCTGTGACTGTGCTAACATGAGTGTAAGTGCAGTGATGTGCAAGAACGTCACACTGTGTCTGCTGTGCAGAGACACGCCGGGGCCGATGGAGGATGTACGTCCCAGCGTAAACAGAAGACTGGCTATCTGACGGGAGCACATTCATTTTGTTTGCTGCCATTCATTCACCTCATGTAAGAAAAAATAAAAAAGTCCTACTCTTCTTTTCTTGTATCATTTTATCCTTAAAAACATATTAGATTAAACTACAAATCAGTAATCTTACCTATCAAAGTGATCAGGTCTGCACTGATTGTATGGATCTTTAGTGATTTTTTATTTTTAACTGAAAAATCAAATCCCTTTGAAATTAGTTTCCATCCACTTCGATTCTCACACACTTCAGGTCAGGGGTTTCAAATTCTATTTCATCCCAGGCCACGTCATCACCATGGTTACCATTGAAGGGCCAGTTATTCTCACCCAGCTATGTTGTCAGATTTCCTGCTATTTACTGGACTCGGTCGTAATTTAAAAAAAAGAGGAAAAATTTTTTTTTTGTCACATGTCAAATTTCATAATTCATAAAACTGAGGCTTTTGCACTAAAATCGCAAATTTTCTCATATAGTTGCAAATTTCTTAAAAATGACTTTTTTCCGTATAAAAGCAAATTTTGTTGTGTAATGGAGGATTTTACAATATCATATCTTTTTTTTTTTTTTCCTATAAAATGGTGAATTTCTGTAGCCAGGTACTCACCAGACTAGTAATTCTGTTCCATTTTATTTGACTTCACCAGATAGTCAGTCAAAGCTCAGTTCTTTTCGGTTTACTACAGGGCAAAAAAAGGCCAACCAATCAATGAACAGAAGGGCGTGGTCAAGAGCCACAGCGCCAGTTAGAAATATACGGAAGGCTATTCGCTCTGTCCTGGAGAAGATCGCTGGTGTCAACAGCTTAAAGACACAACAAGATGAGTTTTTAAATTTTTGAATGGAAACAATGTAGTAGCCCTGAATTTAATATTCTCTGGTATGGAGGACTGTGTTTACAACGGGAGTACGAGACAGTTGTGCTAGCGCATAACATACATAACCGTTAAATGCGAGTGATTGATTTACGGGTAGACCAATGATTTTAAGCTTTAGAAAATAGCCCCGCCCACCAGGAAGTAAACATTTGGCGATGGAGAGTGACTAGACTAAAAAAAATCAAGACTTATCTACTAAAATCGCATTTTTTTCTAGTAAATTCACAAATGAAAAAAGTTTTAAAGTGATTTTTTTTTTTTTGCAAAAAAGCAAATTTAGTTTTCAATTTTGCAAGATCAAGACTTTTTTTTTTCCAACAACCAAGAATTTTTTTCCAATCCAATCAAAAATGTCTGAAAATTGTGACTTATTAACTTAAAACACAATTTCTCATTGGGAAAGATCAGCATTTTGCAACAATTAAACATAAAATTACAACAGTTGTAAAATTTCAAATTTTGTAAATTTTACAAATTTCAACTTTTTTTCCTTTAATCATGGACTTCTGTCATAAAAAAGTTCATTGCACAAAAAAAAAAATCACGGCTTTTGATATAAAAAGAGAAACTTTTTGTTGTAAAATCTTTTGAAGATGTTTGCTAAATCGTGACTTTTTGACTTAAACCAGCGTCTCACCAGTCTCCTGGCTGTTATTCCACTTTTTGATGCCAGTACCGGATCCAACAGTTGAATTGAAATCTTGCCTTTGAATGCATAAAATGAAGTGGTGGGCCGGATCAGGCCCGCATACCTTGGGATCGACAAGCGCTTTACATACTTTCAACACTGTGACCAATGAAACAGGATGTAAACTAATTATATAGTATCTTACCATCTCCAAGGAAGAGGATGAGATTCTTGGCTTTGTTTTTATTGAGACTTTGCAGAGTCAAAGCATTCTTCAGGGTCTTCTGAGCCCACATGTTCCAAAACTTGGGATCTTTCTCTTGTTCTGTGTCAATTTGGAGCATTACAGAAATTGTCAGATGAAGCATCGCCAACAAAGATGTTATTTATGGTGAATATGGAAAGTTTTCTGAAACAAAACAGTAAAACGCCTGTCGTTTCAGCATCACAAATATCAACATTTGATCGTTTTCCACAACAGTGAACCTGATACTGATAATGTCTTTTTTTTCTTCAACTTATTTCATTTGCACTTTTATGTTTCAAGCGAGTTGTGCATCATATCTTATTTTATTTATTCACTCTCCCATACAGCACTTTGGTCCACTGCGGCTGTTTTACGGGGCTTTATAAACAAAGCCGGTACGATACTGTTATGGCATGGCTTGGCATGTGTTAATAACAAGAACATCAAGACTAAACAACTTGTGCAGAACAAAAAAGGGACTTTTCAGGACTTCCTCCTGGAAAACTCTCTTCACAGATGATAACAATTCAATTAACTACAAACCTTCATCTACATTTTAAAACCTGGGAACATCCTTAAAGTCAGTTAATGGCTTTGCAACTTCAAAATGACAATTTCAGCAACCAACCACTCCAACAGTAATGCTCTTTAATCAGGTCAGAAAAAAAAAGATGGGAAAAATCCGCACATTAATTTCCACCTGCTCAGAATTGTAAATTACAGTGAATCACAGTTTCGTAACATCAACGTGGACGCTCTCAAGCATGAGTCAACGAAATTAAGTGCAACAATGTTACATCCACTTCAGTGTTCTTCTCATTCTCTGGCATCTTCAAATGGATCGTGAAATGACTGCAAACCTCTGAAAAATTGAGTTGATTGCATTTATATAGAAACATACAGCCAGACGCAGTAGAGGGGACCACAGTTAATAAGAAACACACATGCTGCTTACGTCCTTACAATGACGTTAGAATTACAGGAAACTGTGCAAAAGCACCCAAAGAAATATAAAGAGCAAATTCTGCTGTTTAACTCGGTTTGCCTTGTGCATTAATTTACATTTTTGCGTTTTTCTGTTGCCAAACTGACTGGATTGTTTTGAATAAAGTCTGACTACAAAGGTCGTCGCTACACAATAAATGCACATGGGCCACAACAACAGGATGATCTGTTGTTATACAGTTTTTAAACAACATTTTCCTGTTATTTTCCAAGTAAACCACCAAAGTGAATGCAGTCGTAAAAATATCCAGTATTTTGAAAAACAGGAAATCCATTTTAAAATGAGTAAAATGAGTATATAGGCTATTTTTTCCCCCCCTTTATTAACTTACCTGGGAATTTTGGCTTCTCCGAGCCGCCCAAGATGATGCAGGAGCAAACAAGGAGCAGAGCGGACACCTTCATGTCGTCGTTTTTGTGTGGATGGTGCGCAACTCCAGACAGCCCTAAGATGCCACTTTGAGAAGTCGAGGAGGTCCGTCTGCAGCTGTGTCACAGAGACAAGAGAGTCAGAACTGCCACAAGTATTTAGGGATGCGTCAGATGTCAAACATGGAGTCTGACAGCAGGTTTAATATTTATTTACCCTATACGATGATTTGAAAACACAATTGTATCAGATAAAAATAACACAACTTAAAATGTCAAGTGTACGCTGACCTGTTTTCATAGTTTAGAGTAGTGGTGCGTCATGCTTTTGAGGCTTTGACCTTGGGTTTTTTTTTGAGTCTTGTCGGGCAAATTGCAATGTCACAAACCCTGTATTATCCCTGTATTATGCACGACAGTGACGTGATCTGCTAAACCCCACCGCACTGTCATTTGCGTCTGTTTTTTAACCAGCATTTAGCCTGATCTCAATTACAGTTTCCTCAAAAAAGAAATAAATAAAGGCCTCTTTACGCCCGTATGCACACACAAGTAAGTTTTAACAAGAGTCTGAGGAATTTCTTTTATACAAGAATCAATCAGATAAAAGGTGGTTTTATTTTTTGTTTCGCAGTGATTGTGAGGATGTGTGTGACGCACTGCTTCGAGTCGCGAACGTACAAAAAAGTACGTTGACTGTTAAGCATCCTACAGGGAGATGTTGTATTCAGCTAAAACTTTCTGGATGTGCATGCATTTTTCTGCTCTTACGTCATAAATACAAACCTGTTTATGCGTACTGGGTAAACAGATAAACAATCAGCTGTGTAACTGTGTATTCTTTGAAAACTGTGGGCCATTTAAACTTTGTGTTAACCTAGAATAAACTTGCATTTTCCTGCACCATGTGTGTGTGTCCCTCTGCAGAGATCTGGTCTGGGACCAGGATGACTGATCAATATTGAACAGCTGTTGTTTCACACGCTAATTTAGTTAATATTTACCCTCATTTTTACTCATGCAGGGTGTTCTCTCCAAATTAAGAACCGACAATACATAGCTGAGGGTTGGCACGCCAAGGCCCACATCTTCTGCTGCTACCCAAAACACCATCTGCATGAGGAGGTGGTTTGGGCACCTGGTCAGGATGCCTTTTGGTCAGCTCCCTGGGGAGGGGCTTTGGAGCATTTCCAACCAGGAGAAGGCTTCAAGGCTAACCTAGGACATTGAAAAGCCTTGCTGTCCTCTGGAAAGAGCTGAAGGAGGTAGATGCAGGAGGGAGGTCGGGGCCTCTCTGTTTACGTTGCTGCCTCTGAGACCCAAACTTGGATAAATGGAAGATGAAGGGAACACAGCATGCATATTTATAGTGTGTTATTTAATCAGCATGATCACACAGCGTGGAAACAACGTTAACAGTAATAACTGACTGGATATGACCTGCCGCGTGAAGTCTGTCATTGTCCTGAGTGTCTTCTATAGCTGTCTGAAGATTTAGCAGGAGCAGTGGCATTTCCTTGCTAGCTGGGTCCTGGATCCAGCAAACAAGGTGCGCGTAAAAAAGTGTTTGGTCATTGAGCGCTTTTGGTGCATCAACACTCACGTGCTACCATAAGGCCTTTTAAACGCTCGGCGCCGCCAGGTCTGCACTCAGGGAACCTGCAGTTAAACTGATCCGCCAGATGACTTATCGTTGCACTTCAGCATAGCTGTGATTTCTATTTGTGTAATTAGCAGCTCCAGCCATCTTCAGCAATATCCTCACAATCTCTTTCAAGGCTCATTTATAAGTGCGTCAGTTAGTTAAGCAGCACCCACTCCTATGCATGAGAGCCTGTCACTTATACAAGTATATACTTTAATGATGCCAATAGGACTGATATCAATTTCTGCTCTCGGCCCTGAGTATGATGTCATGTGTAGCTTTTGGGGCTTTGGAGATGTTAATTTGTAGCCTAATAATTACGTTGCGGTGTTTCTGATTATAACTTATAAATATGATCCCAGCACAATACATAAGGAAATGATTATAAATGGGACAAGACACAAAATCACGTTAGCTCCCATGTCCTTTCAGAATTACTGTGAATAAAAATGAAAGTGTTTGGCCTTCCTTGCCTGTCTGCCTTGTCCTCCCTCTGCCTTACCTCCATGTTAACGCCTCAGTTTAGTCTTTACTTGTGCCTATATAGTGTCCTTTGTTTCCTCCCCTGCAAGTCTGTTGTCTCTGTCCTTTGTTCAATGCTCGTTATGTTGCCAGGTTTTGATGTTTTGAATATCCTCCATCAAATAAAGGCTTTCAATATTATTATGGCAACATCCATGGTCTCCTATATTTTGGATCCGTTCCTTTCAATCATGAGGGCACCGGTCATACTGCAGACACAGCAGAGAACCAGATATTTCTCAAGCACGTAAAGGAGCATCACTCCACCTATCAGGGGCTCCTCTAAGCAATTTTGGGAATGACGGGTGATAGCTGCTGGATTTTGGGCGATACATTGTTGGAAAAGACTTCACTGGGGAAGGGAGAGAGGGGAAGACATGCAACAAAGGGCCAAAGGCCGGAAGCCAAACCCAGGCTGGCTGCAAAAGGACTGTCGCCTCCACACATGGGGCGCCTGTTCAACCAAGTTTATTATCCTTACTGCTGGTCTCCTGCATTTTGGATCTATATCCTGTAATTGTGAAATGGGGTAAAATAGTTCCTTTCATCTTTAATGCCCAACTTGACAGTGAGCATGGGGGTTTGTTACTGAGTTAGCCAAGACTTTATGGTACTCTATTTCATTATTTACTCATACTTACTCTGACCGATGAGAAACACAATGAGTACAAAAATATAGATACATTGATCAGCCATTAAACGTACTACCAAAGTGTAGTTGTTGTTATAATGCTATGGGGAAACCCTGCAACCACATGAGTGCTACCTTGGCACTTGTCAGCAGGGCTGGGCAATATGGCTGTATATATATACACACACACACATATATATATATATGTACATATGTATTTGGAGGAATAAGGAAGACCTACGCAATATGAAGCGAGTGGTCAAAATGTTATGCCTTACTGATTTTTGATTTGTCATCGTCGCTACTTGACAAGTAGATCTCTGAACACCTTGTAGGAGAAATAACAGAAAAGCTTAGTGAAGCTTAGCTTGATGCAGCACAGCACATTGTACTGGTCACAACGGGGGCCCTTATGGGTCCTGGCCAGTCAGGCTTTCATCTGTAATTATCCACACTCTCCTGCTTTCTTCCCAGTGCTCATAGTCAAGGTCATTTTAATGGGATTGAACTCTGGACGACTGAGAGGTTTAAGGGCCATAACAAAGCGGATTAACACCAAATGATTGACTGGACCCATCCAATCGTGCACAGAAGATTCAAGACACCAAAGCGTTCATTACTTTTTTTTTTTTTTTTCTTTCTTTCTTTTTTAATACGTACATGTTTATTGCATTGTTTGTGATTCTGGAAAAACTCAAAAAGACCTCAACAAAATAGAAAGCGCTGTGTGAAAAGGAGCATAAAAGCCAAACCCTCTTAAATGCAAGGAAAAATTCTGCATTTTATAGCTTAATTGCTTTCTATTTTGTTGACTGTTTCCCCATCAAGTCTTGGCCTGTTGTTAGATACCCTACACTTTATATGGCATGACTCCTTACAGACACACCCTCTTCAGAACCTCGAAAAAATATAGCTCAAGCTTGAAACTAGGCCAAACTCCATCAGGTTTAGGAGAAAAATCCGACATCTCGGATCTGCAAAAGAAAAGTCAAGCACCAACCAGGCAGAGATGTAAAACACTGATGTCAGGCATTTTGTTTTACCACTCCTCAGATGCATCAGGGCAGTTGTAGCTGCAGTCGTGACCTCAAAAGCGGCCAGGTCCACCCAGAGGCAGCGACCCGGCCAGTCTGCAGGTAAAATAGCAGAGAAGAGCCAGAACTGCCAGCAGCAGAGTGCCGGTCAGCGCAGTGGTCAGTATCACATTAAATCCCACTTCAGACATGGTGTCACCAAGCATTCAGTTGCTCCAGTGTGTCCAAACTGGCATAAAATGGGGGGTAAGGTTTTCCACTGTTTAACAGCTACAGCCCGCTCAGCTGTTCCCAGGGCTTGTGTTGGAGCCCTGTGGCAGGTCCCACCTGCAGGTAGCCAGACTCCAAGAAATGGATTAGGATTTTCATTATGCTCAGAGGTGGAGGGTGGACAGATGAGGGGTTTACTTCCCATATACTCTGAGAATGAAAAGACAGGTGCCTCTGATATTCAAACCCTACAGACTTTTGATGCTGTTAAATGTGACTGGCAAAACTCAGGGGCCAGTTTTGTTTTTTTATAAGAAGCAACTTGTTCTGCCTCTCACGCCAGGCTGCTTCATTCAACTTCTATGCATTGAATAATAGCACACACAAATCTAAATCACCTTCAGAAACTTTGACTTCAAAACAACTGCCTTACAAAATATTAATTAATCGATTAAAAAAAATTTACTGATGTCTCTCAAAGACGAGCGAGATGTCAAAGTGTTATTAGGATATAACTGTGCCACTCTTTGTTGAAAAGTTCACTAAAATCCCTCTTTTAAAAAATGAATAGAATAGTTCATTAAACTTACATCCACGTGGAGACTTAAGTGAGAGCGCCAGTAAAGCGCATGCGGACAGAAAAGAAGCAAAAATGAGAGACAAAATGAGCTTAATACAAATTTCCTCCGATACTCCAAAGACTTGCTTTTCTAAAATCAACCTGATATATTTTAGGGAAGACAATAAAAAAAAGAATCGTTGGTGTCTTACTGCAGGTGGCAGGACTGGACATCCAAACGTGCGTGCCGTGGACTACTCTCAATTCTTCTCCTTGAAGTGTGTGTCCTTGTGCTTTCACGGTCGCTTTTATAAGGCCACGCTTGTCCGGCGTGTGAGAATAGCGGTATGACTGTGTATCCCACGAGGGAGGAAATAGAGAGGGGGGGTACACTACGAATAACGATGGACTGCTGGTGGTGGTTGTGGGGGTGATGGACCAGGAGCGCCGCCTGCCGGACAATCTGTGTGTTGCAACGTGCATCACCCACTAAATATATTTAATTAAAATAAAACTCCTCATATATAAATCGGAAAAATATGCACCAAAATATATCTCAGTGTTTGTAGTTACTGAGGAAGAGCCGATTTAAAGATTTAAAGATGTGACAAACGCAACACTTCATACTTATCTGTATGACAAACCTCTGAACGTTATTGCATCATAGCATGAACACGTTTTAAGAGTGTGATCTTGATGCCATAAATGTAATAGTAGGGGGGGGAGGGGGGGGGGGGGGGGGGGGGGGGGGGGGGGGGGGGGGGGGGGGGGGGGGGGGGGGGGGGGGGGGGG